>JADRCD010141368.1:0-19393 GCA_019843815.1 Montemys delectorum | reverse complement strand
TATATATATATATGTATGTATGTATGTATAAAAGAGCACACACAACTCACTATACACATACAAAAGTAAACGTTTTAGTTTTTCTTCTTTTTTTTTATATTAGATATTTTCTTTATTTACATGTAAATTTTTCCTTTCCCAGGTTCCCTTCCAAAAAACAAACAAACGAACAAAAACAACAAGAACAAACCCCTTTTGCCTCCCCACTCCCCATGCCTGCCACCCCACCCTCTCCCACTTATTGGCCCTGACATTCCCCTACACTGGGGCACAAAACTTTCACAAGGCCGAGGTCCTTTCCTTCTATTGATGATCGAATTTTCAGTCCTCTACTATACACATGCTGCCAGAACATTCAGTCCCACCCTGTATAGTCCTTGATTGGTGGTTGAGTCCCTGGGAGCTCTGAGGGTACTAGTTAGTAATTGTTGTTCATCCTAAGGGGCTGCAAATCCTTCAGCTCCATAGAACCTTTCTCTAACTCCTTCATTGGGGACCATGTACTCAGTTCAATGAATGGCTGTGAGCCTCTACATCTGTATTAGTCAGGTATTGTCAGAGTCTCTCAGGAGATAGCTATATGCTTGTCCTTCCTTCAGTCTCTGCTCCATAGTTAATCTCTGCCACTCCTTCTGTGGGTATTTGGTTCTCCTTTTTAAGAAGGAATGAAATGTCCACCTTTTGGTCTTCTTTCTTCTTAGGTTTCTTGTGGTTTGTGTGTCGTTCTTCCTGTATTCCAAACTTCTGGGCTAATAACCACTTATCAGAGAATGCATACCATGTGTGTTCTTTTGTGATTGGGTTACCTCACTCAGGATGATACTCTCCAGATCCATCCATTTCCCTAAGAATTTCATAAATTCATTGTTTTTAATAGCTGAGTAGTACTCCATTGTATAGATGTACCACACTTTCTGTATCCATTCCTCTGTTGAGGGACATCTGGGTTGTTTCTAGTTTCTGGCTATTATAAATAATGCTGCTATGAACATGGTGGAGCATGTGTCCTTATTACATGATGGAGCATCTTCTGGGTATATGCCTAGGAGTGGTATGGCTGGGTTGGCTCAGCCATTAAAGGTTAGGCTCACAACCAAAAATATAAGAGTTTTTCTTCTTTTAAAGCCTAAAGCCAAGCAGCACAAAGGACATCATTCAGCCACAGACAGGGACACTTGGCATTGCCTGGGGATTACGTTCAAATGGCATGTTCTGAAATTATTCAGGATATAAGTATATAGAATTAGGACATGATTGTTCCAAGGTATGGTTGAGGATTTCTATTGAAGATTTTAGGAAGAGGAATCTGGAAGAGTCCAAAGTGGAGAAAGTAGTTGAGTAAACATGACCAGTAGATAGAATCAGGCCATGCGAGTAGGGGATTGAGGAGAATTCGAAAGGACTGAAAGGGTAAGGGAGACAGTGGACCAAGAGAGAGCCAAAGGAACCAAGAGAGCTAAGAGGGTGCACAGCTCAAGTGCAAGATTGTCTAGGAGTGAGAAGCTGGGGGAGGCAAAGCCCATGAACTGGAGAAGTTTAAGGTAGGGGCAGGCTGAGAAGGCCTGATAGGAGCCAGGATGCTACATGGACTCTAACATAGCTTGTGATGCTGAGAGTGTTCAAGGCCAGCATGCACATTGTATGCTAATAGGCACCACAGTTAGCCATTTGTCCCAGTTTCTTTTGGACCTGATGATAACCAGACAACACACTACTGCCAGACCAAAGCAAAGATGGTAATTTTAAGTCATCAACTTTGATTACTCAATTAGCATAGGTGTGTGTGCCCTAATGTGTATACATGCATGCATTAGCACCATTCTCTAAAGGAAGAGAACCTAAAAACACTTTGCTAACAAGCACTAAAAGAAATGTCATTTTGTCTATCTTCTATACAAAGTATCTAGGAACATGAATCTTGCAGTTTAATAAAAATAAAAACAAAAATGGGCAAAGATATAATTTAAAATAATGAATAATTGATGAAAATAATAAAAACCTTCAAGTTCAAAAGCAAATCAAACCTAGCTATTCTATCAAAAATATCAGACTATACTTTTAGTGCTTCCACATACCATCATTTGCCATTTGGGGAAATTAAAATGGATGCAATAATTAATGTCGAAAATGACATTCAATTAAGAGAAAAGCAATATTTCCTTAAAGGTTTTTGCATCAGAATTCCTATGAACTTCCCTATTCGAGGAGTTTACACTATCTGAAGAATAAGACTCCTCTGCCAGAATCGTATTCTTTCTTGAGAGGATTCGGTGCCCATGACACCCTGGCATAGACACATGGCAGGCTCCCATCTTTTCCCACAGTGCTTGTAAAGCTTCCTCTACTTTTTTTAAACTGTAAAAATAAATCAGCCAATGTGTTAACATATTGACATGACTTGTTTTCTTTTTTCCCCCAACTTACAAAGAAAATGTTTTCAGTGAAAAAAAAAAAAAAGCTTGTAGCTATGGAAGTTGTATTGTAGATCACTTCACTAATAAAAGGCTGGAAAAAACATTAAACTGTTTCAAGTCACCTTTTTAATTAAACACTCACAGTTTCATCAGAATAAGAATGAGGAAAGCTCAACAAAGTAATCTCAGAAAACAGTGCAGCTCTTTGCTCCTAAACAGATTCCATAGCTTAGTAACTAGAATCTCCAAAATCACTCGTAATTCTGACAAACTTCACTTACAAAGCTATTTCTTTGAAATGATGGTCTTTTAGAAAAATAACAGTCTCATATTTCTAAAATTACATTCAGTTCTTTCACTGTTATGTACTTAGTATAAAGTTAATGCTCACAATTCAATTCATTCCAGCCACAAGGCCTCCAGCAAGTTAATTCGCCATAAAGGCAGGTTTCATAAAAATCTGTACAAATAAAGCATTGCAACCCACAAAAAGCAGTTTTCCACATCGGCCTGCAAAACGGAGTCACTTCCAATACCACTTGGACACCTAGTCTCTGAGCACTCATATGGACTGTCATGCACTAGATCCAATCTCATCCGTAATACCACTAGCAGAAATGAACTGTAACCAACTGTAAGTGGCTACTAATTGCCCATGACAATAATGGAAAATACTGACTCAACCTTAGAAGAGTTAATTTAGTCTAAGTGCAAGAACTAAGGTCTGAGGCTATCATAAGTATATCACAGGTTGCCTTTCATTGATTCTGGAGTTGTAGCTGGAAAATACAGACCAAGGACTGAATAAGAAGCTGAGATTACACTGACAATCTCAGTCTGGTTAACTGAATGTTCTGGATTAAAACAAAGGGTAGGAAAATGCAGCTTGGACAACATATGTAAAAATGTTCTGCACTCAGGGAGTTTGTTCGTCCAATGAAAGCACACCTGTGGCACAAGCTTGTTGACATGAGTCTGATCCCTGGATCTAATGTAAAAAAATGTGGATGTAGTAGTATAAATCTACAATCCCAATGCACTTATGAGGAGACAAGCAATTCTGGTAGAAGTTCATGGGTCAGGTAGCCAGGAATCAAACAGTAGAAACAAAATATACAATAGTTGTTGCCTTAACAAGGTAGAACTAGAACCAAGCATAGTAGGTTGTCCTTTGACAAACAAAAAATTTAAAATGTCATTCTCTGATAAACTCAAAACCCCTAAATTATTTTACATATATGGAAATTATTGCTCATATGAAATATTCTTGAGGCTGGGGATGTAGCTTAGTGATAGTGGGCTTGTCACCTACAAGGCTTTAGGGTTAATTCTCAGAAATGATGATGATGGTGGAAGTGGTGATGGTGGTGGTGGTGGTAATGATGATGATAAAAGCTCATTCAACATGTAGGAACACTGCAGTGCACTGTCCCCAATCAAGAGAAAGCATGCTTCTTGAACTGTAAAAGCTGGCGTTTTCATATTCCCTCACAAATATAGATTACACAGTTTTAAAACAGCTAGAAAAGGCACGGAAAGAAAAGACATAGCACAAGAATTTTCTCTGAGGGCTGTATCCCACATTTATAGAGTCATTTCTTTTAAGTCATGGGTCTATGGGTCCATATTCTCTCAAGCCTGAAAGAGACTGATGCTTCTTACAACAGCCTTCATTCCTTTGCTGAACAATCCCCTATGAGGAATAGCCTTACCTCTATATCCCTAAGAGACCAGCAATTTCACTTACCATCTTCAAGTGAGCGGGCTATGGCAGCTGGTGAAAAATAGTGAAATCTGAATAAGGGCAGGAGTGGGCTGGTTTCCTAAAGCAATGTTATTTTAAGAAACTAGTTAGATAAAGGAGCAAAATCAAACTTCAAACTCTAGGTAGGTTTCTCTCTCTCTCTTTCTCTCTCTCTCTCTCTCTCTCTCTCTCTCTCTCTCTCTCTCTCTCTCTCTCTCTCTCTGTCTCTCTCTCTCTTTGTGTGTGGGGGGGAGGGGTGTTTGTGGGTGTGTTGGCATCTATTTTCCCTCCTAATATCATCCTACTTAAAAGAATGGACCACTGAGCTAAACATAGTCCACTGCTGACTACAATGTTGTCAATGTTGCACCCAACTCTTTAATTTCAAGAGCTTTTAAACCAACCACTCAGAATTCTCTCCAGTGAGTCTATTATGCTTTTCCAAAAATTATAACCCACAAAATGCTTTAAAGGGAACATATATAGAATCAAACATGACTTACTCCCTATTTCCCAAGGGTTAAAACTAAAAAGCCTCTCATTTGAGGGGACTGCTCTTGACTGTTTTAAGTGTGCATTGTAGTGTTAGGTAAGAGTCTCCAGCTTGCTGCCTCTGTAAATGCCTCCTCTCTACTTCATCAGATTAAGGCGCTCCACAGGCTGCCTTCGGTTACTTCTTGTCACTGTTCACCTTCTCCCTGAGCATATACTGTCTGTCCTCTGCCTCTACTAGTCCCTGAACCTCCTTCAGGGATCCTGTAAAGTTCTCTTTCCTGAGGATGCTTTCTTAGTTCTGCCTCCACAGGCTCATGTTCTCTCAAGTATCCTGCTGGTTTCTTGTGCTCCTTTTCTTGTTGTTCTGAATATAGAAAGACCTGAAAGAGCTTTGTTAACCTACTCCTGCCTTCTGGTATCTTTACATACTCAGCCCTTAAAAATAGACTGAAGTATTAACTCCTTAATTTTTCTATCCCCCCTCCAAAATCCTATAGCTGTCTCAAATATGTGAAGAACAAGACTCAGTAGTAATCTTTGTTGTTGCCAGCTGCCAACCTCTACTTTTGACAGACTAATTTTCAAAGATGGTTTCAATAATAATCCAACATTCTTGTGCGGTAAAACCATACCATTTCCCAATGAAGAAAGGAAGCTCTATTCTTTCCTCTGAATTGAGGAGAGTGTATACGTGTTCTAGTCACCAGGTTTAACACAGCACAGCTTTCTAGGACTCTTATCCTGTGTGTTAGGTATATAAGTGAAGATGCCTCCAGATGCCCAGATGATGCCAGTCTCAGGCATCTGATCATCACGGCCATTTTAACAGCGGCAGCTGAAGCTATAAGGCACTGTAGAGCAATATACCTTGTCCTGACAGAGTTTTCAATCACATGGTTAGCATTCTTAAACTACTAAGTTTGAGGTGATCTGTTACTATATAGTAACAAGTATTTCCAATAAAATCACAAATTCTTCTGTGACCCACCTGCTGTCCAGGAATCAGTTGTCTCATATCCACTTACACAGGTAAGACAAGTCGTCATATTCCAAAGCAAGACAAAGTAAACAGGAGTCTGCACACTAATTATGTTTGTAGCTTATCCTCTGTGACCTAATTCCATCTATCTCTGAATCAATATTTTTAAATTACAGATATTACTATATAACTCCAACACTTAGGGATCTGTGGCATCTATAAAGACAATCCCAATTGCATCATGCCAAGTGTTCTATGATCGGGTTGACATTTGCACTTTATGCTTTCTTTATGCTGCTAATCATGTAACTCAATGGTTCCGTTACCATCCTCTGCAGAGAGCCTTGATTTGCTCATGCTCATACGATGCTGCTCATACACTTTTCTCTTATACCATGGGTATAAATTCATATCTTATTGCACAGCTCTGCTATACACAAATATCCTCAGTGCTTATTTTCTTCTGGCATTACCTTTCATCTGAATATTTTTATATTTTTCTCTTGTCTGTTGAACTACAAAATGTATTAAGGACTCACACTGAACTTTTGAATTATCCTAGTTCCTAATATGTTGCCTTGCAGAGACACCATCAGGAAAAAATGGTTTAAAAATTCTTCTACATTAACATTTAACAAACATGAAAAATATGCAAGGCTGTGAAAAGCAGGCTCCTGCCTTACCTTCTTTGAAGTTCTGAAAAAGCAAAACTAGTTTATATTAGGGAGAGAAAATGTTAGAATAAAACTTGAAGCTTATGAACTTGAAGAAGATGTTCTGTCACAAGGGATATGGTCACTTTATGTTTCTCTAAGTACATGTTGTTGTGATAGGGCAACTACTACTGATAGAATAACACTGAGAAAAGAGCCTCATTTCTAGTCCATATTTTAAGCACTGGCATTTTGAGAAGAAAACGGACAGGAAAAGCTTCTTGTTTATGTTAACAAAGGCATCTCCCAGGGCAACTGTGATGCCCACAAAAAGGCATAATTTAGAATAGAAGGGTGTTACTAATATCCTTCAGCTGGGCAGCCTTAGCTAGAAATCTCATGAGCACTCAACATACACCCATTTTTTTTTTTGGGGGGGGGGCCCTGTGAACTTTTAGATATGTAACAGTCTAGTGTCACCTCTTAAAACAACAGAAACAAAATCAAAACCATTTAATCACTTACAGACAATCCAAGTGCACAGGAAATATATCTTCCACCATCTACAAAACCTTCTACTGTTCACTCTGCTCAGTATTTGAGGAACACGCTTGGGGTAATCCAAGGGCTACATGGCACATTTTATAAATTATAAAAAACCCTGAGGCCACTATTTTTCTTTTGGGTACAGTTCCTAAACACATCTAGAAATACCTCTCTCAATGACTTGACTTTATTTTATATAATAGAATAGTAGTAGCTTTAGAAACTAATAGTGCACAATTCTGCTGTATACTGTAACCTAAACAAACCCACATTGTAAGATGGTAACACAAAAGCCATCAGATGTCTCCAATGAAGCCTACTTACTAGTCTTCCTGTCTTAAACTCATCTTTCAACATCTAATTTCTTCTGCAGTGGCACCCATCTCTCCCTGGCTCTTTAAGAGAGTAGAAACATCATTTGCTGGAATTTATAGAAATGTATTTGTAAATGAAATTTTAGCTTTATCTAACCATGCAAGAAGCTATTATCCATCCGTTATCTTTATGTGCATGATTAGGAATAATAGCTGATTTGTGCAGTAATCTATTACTGGAAATAATCAAGATTAATGAGCCCTGTGGCACTCGCTGAATGCCCCGAGAGATTTATTGCTCAGGCTGTGCACTTCTCTTGTGTTGTTGTTGGGGCTGTCAGGAGCTTTTTCTACAAATGCAAATGGAGACATGGATTAATTGTAAAAGAAAGGAAAAATTCTTTCAGTGTTATCAAGCATTTTAGATGTTCAATCACACCTTTCTCAATGACACTATTTAATTTTAAATAATGATGTAGCACCCTCATTCCCAATCTCTAGATCTGCAGAGAGTATGTAGCTCTCATCCTCAGTGACACAGGAAGCAGATACAAATGACACTGTTCAGTTAAGAATCTTGTCTCAAGTCAAAAGAATCTAAAAGTGAAGGGGAAAAATGGTTGTATTGCTGTGGATGGCAGAGGAATTAAAACTACTTTGTCAGCCAGGGAGGCCCCGCTTCCTCCTCAGTGGCGCTGCCCTAGTTACAGAGCCACACTGATGGCAGAACCAATGTACCTTCTTCTGAGTGTCATGACAGTGCTATAGCCGGACGGTCTGAAAGTCATGCAGAGATACAGAATTCAAATAAAACATAAGCCAAACGATTTCAAAGTCTTTAATGTACTTTCTGTGTATAAGTGTGCTGCCTACAAGTGTATCTGTGTACCACATGTGTATCTAGTGCACACAGAACCCAGAAGAGGGCAATGGACGCCCTAGGATTGGCGTCACAGATGCTTGTGTGCTGCCATGTGGGTGCCAAGGTTCTAACCTGGGTCCTCTGAAAAAGATTCAGTGCTCTTAGCCACTGAAGCTTCTCTCTAGTTCCTGTATCTTTTTACTTAACCAACTGTACAGTTAACATGAAATTACAAAACTACTTTTGACACAAAGAATATGGAAAGATAAGAACAAAACTTTCCCATGACCAGATCTCATTTTGAAGAAGCAGAATCAAGATTCCATCTGCTTTTTCATCAGCCTTTGAATTCAAGCTCTGCAACACAGCTATATATGAATTTCAGCAATTCTGCACACTTTTTACATTTTCTGGTTTATATATAAGTCGAGAAGAACAACAGTCCTAATAACATGAAGTTGTTGGGACAGACTAAGCAAATAATACATGTAAAGCTGCTATGGAGATCTTTTAAAAGGGTGCAACTATTTTTCTCCAATAACAACTTGCCAATCAAAATACTCAACAACATCTTGTTCTCTTAATTCATAGTATTCTGAGAGGCACTTCTTCAAGTTTTTGAACCTATTTTGCCCAGTAGTGAAAACTGGTATATTAATAAATTAGAAATTAAGAGATTTGGCTGCTAGACTCAGGTTATCCATGAAATTACAATATGATCTTGGTGAAGGGACTTTATTCTTTTTGGTTTAGTTTTCCTTTCTATAATGAATAGAAAGCTGATTTATAATGTCTTAGATGATAGCATTATGTAAAACTTTAGATTATACTTAATCTCCTCTCCTCTCTTAAATTTTAGAAGAATATTATAATATAAAATCAATGAAATTTACTCCAAATTTCGAGTTGTAACAAAAAAGGAACAAAGTTAGATTTGAATATTTTGAAGATCATTACATTATCTATTAGCAATAATAATGAGGCTACAGGATATTTGTAGAAAATTTTCAGGAACCAAACCTTTTACAAAATTCAATAATAGGAGACTATCCCAACAGGATTCTCTTAATGTGCTAGAGCTTGCATTTCCATAATGATATTAACTGGATCATTGGATATTAAAAGCATATACACTGACGACCTTAGTGTTTGATGACAAAGGGACTTTTTTGTTGGTAAAGAGGTCTGTTAATCTCTAGACTATAATTATCCACTTTGGTGCCAAAATTTCAAATAAACTATTTTTCCTTCTCTTCTCCTTTCCAGAGATTTGTTTTTAATTATCAACAGGATCTGATATTTCTACACCAATGGAAAATTAGCTATTTTTAAACTACTGCTTAATAATAGTTTTATTTTCCAAACAAAAGCAGAGTGCTTGTGAATTCAAGTGCATGATTTCATAATTTCTGCCCTGAAATCTACCCATGATTTTGTATGTTAATATACCATACATCTTTTCATTCAAAGTCCAATTCTAGGCCAGTGCCATTTTCAACCTTTCCAAATGGTATTCATTTCTCCAGTAATGCTCTAAATCCTTTTCTATTTCTAATGAAGCATTTTGTACAGACTTATAAGTGTACATTTTTGTAGGTGAATCTTAGGGAAACCTAAATAAAAATAGAGCCCATCACTAATCCAAGCTGGCTAAACATACAGCAAAAACTATCACCTGCTTGTGCATTTCTTGTCTCTCCAACAAGAACTAAGCACACAGATGACCTCTTAGTGTTTGGTTCCACCACCATATATGGCATGTACCATCAACGGAAGTTGTTATTCAAGTATGTTTTGAAATTAATTTTACCTTTTTTTTTATAGCCAACTAGAGAAGAAAATAGCAGATTCTTTTGGACTCCTCTGTCTTTAGGAGCCCCAAAAGCCTATTTAAATGACAGTTTCTCTCTTATCAAATAAAATCTGAGCCAGACCACTGACAACCAGCAAGGTCGATCTTCAGAGTAGGCTGGTAATTGCTCTGAGTACAATGGGGTCCAGGCCCTAGTTCCAGCAAATGACAAATACTATCAGATTCTATTCTGCCAAAATAAGTGGCAGAACCAAGATTCCAATTCAAGCTGTCAGAACCCCACAATCCTTGATCTTAACCATGAAACTCTCTACTACATGGGTGAAAAAAATTATATTTCTTCCCCATTTCAGGGAAAAGAGACATGAAACAAGAAAGGAAACAGGTAAAGAGAGAAGGGGAGCTGCAGTTTTATAAAGGAGACATGGCGTCTCCTATCTATATATATCATAGTCACCAAACTACAGGTAAGGCGAGTCATCACTCCTTCTCCCCAAATTCAACTACAATTATTTTAAGAAGTTATGCTTATATAAGATTCATAGTGATGACTCAAGAAGTTGAAATACTTTTTGTTTCTCATGATTAAAAAGCTACCAAATTGGGCATCTTTCAAAACAGTAGCATCCTTTTACTAGCTTGTTATTTATCTAATGGAAATGTCAGCTGTCAACATATTCCATGGTATGAACACAGGGCCATTAAGATCCCTGGTCTCACTGCCAGTCAGGAGAGAATAAAATCACCCTCCTGGGAGAAGGCCCCTGCTTCTCTAGCCAGGCCGTAGTGCTCATCCCTGCTGGCACAGCACTGCTTCTTTAGCCAGGCCGTAGTGCTCATCCCTGCTGGCACAGCACTGAAAGAAGGGAGTCCCCCCACGAGCTGCTGAGGGCATACTTTATATGGAGACAGCACTTGTGGCTGTTTCAACTCTGAAAGAGCACCCCAGGGCAGGTCAGATAGAAACAGGTATACAGGAAGGGATATTTTCATATCCCCACCCACCCTAGTGAAAAATCCACAGTATATAACTTATCCATGAAATACTGACCATATTGATAAACTAGTCAATGCTACAGAAAACGTTGAAATTTTCTCCAGAGAAAAGGTAGTTTGATAGCCTCAGAATAAAGGTTGAGTCTTTGTAAATCAAAAAGTACACAGAAGAAAGCATCAGTGTGAAGGAGGGAAACCAGAATCCAGGAAGAACTCAGCAGTAAATGGCCAGTCTTAAAGTCTTTCCATCGTATGCTTAGCTGATACACACTAGGATCCTTTTGCGGTAACTATTTATCACAGTAGACAAGAGAAGATGTCAAGTGCTCAGAAAAAAAAAATCCATCCAAATCTTCACATCCATTTTCTAAAAATCCATTTTTTTATTTATTATTTTTTATTTTGGGGGGTTTTTCGAGACAGGGTTTCTCTGGGTAGCCCTGGCTGTCCTGGAACTCACTCTGTAGACCAGGCTGGCCTCCAACTCAGAAATCCGCCTGCCTCTGCCTTCCAAGTGCTGGGATTAAAGGTGTGTGCCACCACTGCTGGCTAAAAATCCATTTCTAAAAGGATTCTCTATGAGAATCTTCAAGTAGCTTACACGTGTTAGAGCGATGACCTGATTGGTCTTCTGATCTCAACTCCTCTGCTTCTTTCAATCCTTTACTTACTTTTTCAAACTTAAATCATTCCACGAGTGGCTTAGATGTATACTTAATGAACTCAATTTCTTTATTATTTATTTATAATCCAGCCATTGCCCCCTCCCAGTTCCCCTCCCACAGTTCCTCATCTCATTCCCCCTCTCCACCCTGTCTCTGAGAGGATGACCCCCCACCAGGTCTCCCTGGTCCCTGAGGCCTCAAGTCTTTCCAGGATTAGGCACATCTTCTCCCCCTGAGGCCAGACCAGGCAGTCCTCTACTATATAATATATATATATATATATATATGCATGCATATGCGGGAGGTGGGGCGTCCGGGGGAGTCAGACCAACTCATGTATGCTGCCTGGTTAGTGGCTCAGTCTCTGGGAGCTCCCAGGGGTCCAGGTTAGTTGAGACTGCTGGTCTTCCTATGGAAGACCTTCTCAACTTCTAGCCTTTCTGAAAGGGTCCCCGACTTCAGTCCATTGGTTGGGTGTAAGTATCTGCATCTGTATCAGTTAGCTGTTTTTGGGCCTCTAGGAGTACAGTCATGCTAGGCTCCTCTGTGTAAGCACAACATAGCATCAGTAATAGTGTCAGACCTTGGAGACTCCCCTTGAGATGGATCCAAAGTTGGACCAGTCATTGGACCTCCATTCCCTCAATCTCTTCTCCATTTTTATCACTGTAGTTCTTTTGGAGAGGAACACTTCTGGGTTAGAAATTTTGACTGTGGGTTGGTAACACCATCCCTCCTGTTGAGTCCCTGTCTATCTACTGGAGGTGGACTACTACAGTCCCCTTGCCTCTCTATTGGTCATTTCATCCAAGGTCACTCCCATTGAGTCCTAAGAGTCTCTTGTCTCCCAGGTCTGTGGTATTTTCTAGAGGGCCTCCCAACCTCCTGCCTTCTGAGGCTGCATATTTCCACTCATTCTGCTGGCCCTTTCGGCTTCTCTCCTGCTCTCCCCCCTCATACCCAATCCTGTTCCCCTTTTCCCCTCCCCTATCCCTCTCCTATCCAATTCCCTCCCTCTTTCTGCCTCCCTTGATTATTTTCTTCCCCCTACTAAATGGTAGTGAAGCATCCTCATTTGGCATTTCTGCAAGTTAAACTTCTTAAATTTTGTGTGTTGTATCCTAGGTATTCTACTCTTTTTGGCTAATATCCACTTATTAGTGAGTATATACGATGTATGTCCTTTGGGTCTGGGTTACTTCACTCAGGATATTTTCTAGTTCCATCCATTTGCCTGAAAAACTCACGATGTCCTCATTCTTAATAGCTGAATAGTTTTCCATTGTGTAAATGAACCACATTTTCTGAATCTATTGTTCCTTTGAGGGCCATCTGGGTTGTTTCCAGCTTCTGGCTATTATAAGTAAGGTCACTATGAACATCGAGGAGCTCATGTCCCTGTGGATGGAAGGGCATCTTTTGGGTATGTGCCCAAGAGTGGTATAGCTGGATCTTCAAGTAGGTCTATTTCCTATTTTCTGAGGAATTGCCAGATTGATTCCCAGAGTGGCTATACCAGTTTGCAATCCCACCAGCAATGGAAGAGTGTTCCTTTTTCTCCACATTCTCACCAGCATCTGCTGTCACCTGAGTTTTTGATTTTAGCCATTATGATTGGTGTAAGGCAGACTTTCAGGATCATTTCGATTTTGCAGTTCCATGATGACTAAGGACCTTGAACATTTCTTTAAGTGCTTCTCCAACATTCAAGATTCTTCTCTTGAAAATTCTGTTTGGTTCTATACCCATTTTTTAATTAGTTTTTTTTTGAAGTTAACTTCTTGATTTCTTAATATATTTTGGATATTAGCCCTGTATCAGATGTGGGGTTAGTAAAGTTTTTTTCCCATTCTATAGGTTGCCTATTTGTCCTATTGACTTGTCATTTGCCTTACAGAAGCTTTTCAGTTTAATGAGGTCCCACTTATCAATTCTTGATCTTAGAGCCTAAGCCATTGGAGTTCTGTTTAGGAAATTTGCCCCTGTGCTAATGAGTTCGAAGCTCTTTCCCACTTTCTCTTCTATTCAATTCAGTTTATCTGGTTTAATGTTGAGGCCCTTGATCCACCTGGACTTGAGATTTGTATAAAGTGATAAACATGGATCAATTTTCATTTTTCTACACTCAGACCAACAGTTAGACCAGTACCATTTATTGAAGGTGCTTTCTTTTTTTCCATTGTATGTTTTTGGCTTCTTTTTCAAAGATCAAGTGTCCATAAGTGTGTGGGCTTATTTCTGGGTCTTCAATTCTATTCCATTGCTCAACCTGTCTGAAAAACTTCCCAACCAAAAAAAAAAAAAAAAAAAGCAAGCAAGCCCAGGGCCAGATAGCTTTAGTGCAGAGTTCTACCAGACCTTAAAAGATGAGCTAATAGCAATACTCTTCAAACTATTCCACAAAATAGAAACAGAAGGAACACTACCTAATTCATTCTATGAAGCCTCAGTTACTCTAATACCTACCTAGACCACACAAAGACCTAACAAAGAAAGAAAACTTCAGACCAATTTTCTTTATAAATATATATGTGAAAATAATAAAATTCTAGCAAATCGAATTCAAAAACACATCAAAACTATCATTCACTACAATCAAGTAAGCTTCATCCCAGGGATGCGGGGATGGTTCAGTGTATGAAAATCCATTAACATATCCATTATAAACAAACTCAAAGGGAAAAAATGGCATGATCATCTCATTAAATGATGAAGAAAGCCTTTGACAAAATATAACACCCTTTCATGTTAAAGTCTTAAAGAGATCAGGAATTCAAGGCCCATATCTAAACAGAATAAAAGCAATATATATAGCAAACCATCAGCCAGTATCAAAATAAATGCAGAGATACTTGAAGCAATCCCACTAAAATCAGGAACAAGACAAAGCTGCCTACTCTCTCCATATCTATTCAATACAGTACATGAAGTTCTAGCTAGAGCAATAAGACAACAAAAGGTGGTCAAAGGGATATAAATTGGAAAAGAGGAAGTCAAGGTATCACTATCTAAGGATGGCATGATAGTATACATAGTGACACCAAAAACCTACCAGAGAACTTCTACAACTGATACCTTCAGCAAAGTGACTGGATATAAAATTAATTCAAACAAATCAATAGCCTTCTTTTATAGAAATGATAAACAGGCTGAAGAAGAAATTAGGGAAACAACACCCTTCACAACAGCCACAAATAATACAAAATATCTTGGAGTAACTCTTTCCAAGCAAGTGAAAGATCTGTACGATAAGAACTTCAAATCCCTGAAAAGAGAAATCAAAGAAGACCCTCACAAGATGGAAAGATCTCCCATGCTCATGGATTGGTAGGATTAACATAGTAAAAATGACCATCCTATCAAAAGTAATCTACAAATTCAACACAATCCCCATTATGATTCCAACACAGTTCTTCAAAGACATGTAAAGTGCAATTCTCAAATTCATATGGAAAAACAACAACAACAATAACAACAACAACAATAAAAACAAGGTTAATGAAAACAATTCATAACAATAAAAGAACTTCTGAAGGAATCACCATCCATGACTTCTAGCTGTACTACAGAGCAATAGTGATAAAAAAAACCTCATGGTATTGGTACAGAGATGAACTCAAAATTAAAATCAAATTAATTTGAATTTTTAAATGGTACTCTCTACTGAGATTTAGGTATGACCGTCAAGATCTTTCATCTGTTTCCTACCTCATGCTAATAAAACAGGAAATCAATGTAAATGTTACTGTCTTGAAAACATCTTAGGTTGATGCCACTGATGTGACAGCATGCCCTGCTGTATAATCACTATTGCATTTTATAGCACCAGGTATATTATTAATGTTTCGTTCTTCACTAGGGAACTTACTACAAGTTTGATGCTGCCCTGTCTCCCAAGTTAACATATTACAATTTAATAATGGTATATGCACTAAAAGTTTAATTTGTATAAAACAGACACTGAACCAACATTTAGAAATTCAACCAAATGCCTATTTTATCTTTCCAAGTCAATTTACAAAAAGGAAATAGAAGCATGTTGAAATAGCTCTAGCACGCCCCTGAAAAATGGAGCTAGCTAAACTTAATTCTAATGACAAAAGGCATGGATCAACTCACAGGTCACACAATTTTCTTTTCATTAAATGGATATTAGGATTTCAGTCCAAAGTAAAGATTGGCCCAGCACAAAGTCTGCCTACTGTCCAGAAGAGTAGCTTATCATGTAAGCTTCAAATCAAGTACTCAGATATTCAGTTCTCTCTGTTAAATAGGCCCTTAGATGTCTTAGTCAGAACCAAACAGAAAGTATACTCTTACACACTGAGTGTTGTAGAGAGGCGAAGGTAGTAGCTAACACATACAAGAACTTTCATATCAAGTACCATCTTTGGATGAAATTAACAATCAGTGGTAATTTATTTCCATTTCTAGATTCTCATGTAGTTGGTGAATATATTTTTGAGTAATCCTGAGAAAGCTGCCAAATCCACACTTCTGGATTTCTGGAGGAAACAATAATATCTACAACCAACTAAACACAGGCGCCATCCAGAGACTTCTCTGAGCATCATCCACTTGGTAGCTGGCAAAGGCCTAACACTAGGCACTAAGAAATTATGTGTTAATGATGTCAAAAGACTTGCAAATAGATATTTAAACAAATATAGAAAAGACAGAGCAAAATTAATAAAGGGTGCCAATAACTGGGCCACTGTTTAATACACTCAATTTTTATGAGGAGTCTTTCTCCTCCCCTCCCCTTATCCCCGATGAAGACATTAAGGCTCCTAAGAGTTAAATTGATCACTCAGGACAAGAATTACTACAAGATTCAGCACTTAATTGGTGGCTATTAAAAATAAAATTGTTTCCACTCTTATTCAACTTTCACAAATAGGAGAAAAACACTAAAAAAAACTGAAAACAATCTATTGTAGTTTGTTACTTCTATGGTTTAAGGCAGACTCATGTTTTCTTAGTGCTGTGAGTACACTAAGAGTAATACAAGTAGTAACCAACAAACACCCAAGTAATCAGTTTTATTACTAAATGCTGTAAGTGTTTGCTCTGCATTGTTGTAACTATGACCATTATCCAATGGTACTGCTGGATAATAGCAAAGGCTAGCCCCAGAGTGAAGGCTGAATTATAATTATGCTATTATGAACTGTTCAACATCACAGGTGTAAAAGTGGGCCACGTGCATTTTCTCTGCATTTTTTTATAGAGCTGACAGCTGAATTTCAATCTAAACACTGGTATTGGGTACACACTCACATGCACGCATATACACACTAAGAGAGACAGAGACAGAGATGTACATGCTGAGAGGAGAAAGGAGGAGGGAGGGAGGGAAAGAGTAAGAGAACATATGTACAAAAATTCTTTTAAAGATTAAAGACTAGAAATAAAGAAAGAATAGTTTTAGACATTCAGTGTATGAAGAAAATACACTGCTAACATACCTCAACTGTACATATAACAGATGAGAAAAGAATGTTTTAATCGGTTGTGACTATTATAGTTCATGTGTTTGTTTACTCCTGGTAAGATATTAAAGCTAGAAATGGCATAATTAGCCAAATGAAAGAAACTGATGCCCAAGAGCATCTTTCCTCCAAGTAAATAACTGCTAGGCATGAACATTGATAGTCTCTCTTTGAATAGGTCAAGAATACATCAAAAGCAAGATTACATAAAATTGATGCCTTGTTTTATTTTTCTTTTTGTTTTTAAATTAAGAAATAGAACAATCTACATTTGTTATCAGAAATAATCGTTCATTCTTCTAGTAAGCTTGGTACATATAATGTTATAATTCCCTACCCACAACTGGGTAGTTGGTGAGAAGGGTTTGGAATCTAAACAAATTTTGGAGAATGGAGGGCATGGAGATCAAGTCTATGAGAGCTGGTCTCAACCTGAGGGTCATGACCTCTGTGGGGTGGAGGAACCCTTTCCCAGAGGTTGCCTAAGACGATCAAAAGACACAGATACTTACTTCATCATTCATAACAGTAGCAAAACTAGTTATGAAGTAACAACAAAAATAATGTTATAGTTGGGAGTCACTACAGCAAGAGGAACTGTATTAAAGACTTACAGCATGAGGGTTGAGAATATTGCTGCTTTACACCTAGAAATCCATAATGGGCCAATCAGTAAATTGAGAACAGGGAGACATAACGAGACTCCTGTCTACAATCTGTAGTTATTGTCTATGAACACCTATAGATTTATCTCAGGGAAAGTAGTAAATTCAGCCCTTTTGCCATCACTTTATCTAAGTAAAGCATAAGGTCACCAAAGGTAAAATTTGTAGAACCCAAGAGATACACCTTATGGAAACTCATTTCCCATAGCATATATTCCCCAACAAACTTTCTTTAGATGATACAAGGAAGGGCAACTACACAGAAACTATAAAGGGAAAATAAATTAATAGAAAAAATGAGGCTGAATGTGGTTTAAAAGCTCTGAAATGTATGTATGTATCTAATAGATTATAAAACTGTCCTCAAAAGAAAAGCATTTAGAATTTAAATGGCTAAAATCAAAAGTGCTGGAATAGGCAACCGCCCTGACCATGCAGAACCTGACCTATCCCGATCTACCTAAAGGGTCACTCCCCACTTCTCATTTATGTGTTTCATTCCCTGTAGGAAGCCTTTCTCAAGGATTACTCTGGGTTTCAAAACTACTCATATGCTTTCATAGCTACTACCATATATCTAAGTCCTGACAGTTTGAAGTTTGAAGTTGAACTATGAACTCTGTCCTACATATTTTCTTCTACTCATATAACAGTTCCTAGAGCTATGGAACTAGTGGTTATAAAACTGAAATTAATTTTACATTGATGAGCATCATATGGTTATGATTATGAATGAATTGTGCAAACTTTGTCTGTCAAAAGGTTCATGCCTTTTTTCAGTCTATCACACAAAGCATTAGAATATTTAACACACCCAATAATAAACAACTAACTCTGAAACTAATTACTTTCTAGTTCCAACTTGACATTTTACATAAAAACCTAACAGATATTTTTTCCCAGAAGACAGAAGAGCACTGAACTCTCTAGTTATAAAAGCCTTATGATACTGTACAATGGACTAATGAGAACTATTTTGTTTTGTTTTGTTTTGTTTTTTTCTCCAGAGTAGTGCTTCCTTACCATATCTGGGCATGACGTAAAGGTAGAAAAAATATTGGTAACAGTATTCAATTTTTAAAAGAACTGAGTTGAAACATGTATGAATGAGTAGTCTTTGCAGGGAATGATCTGATTTCTATAAGCATTTATTTCTCCCGGCCTTATACACTTAATACAAACTATTCTGCACATTGAAACTGTATTGTCTATCATGACAATGCCAGGAAGTATATGAACTACAATCGCGAAGGATACAATTAACTAGTATGAGTTAATGGTCTATGAAACTCATAGGATGGGGGAACTTAGCATTTTATAGGTAAGGAATTTAGGCCCACACAAAAAAGTGACCTGCCTGAGGTTACTGAGGAGTAAATGGTGAAGCAAGAATTCAAAACCAGCATCATATCTACAAGGCCAACAGTTCTTTCACAGTCTATCTAGTTCACCAGCTTTTGAAAAGCTGAATGCCACACATCCAGGTTAGATGGGCAGGCAGGTTTTCCCAGTCTCAAAACCCCCCAGACATGAAATTTTACTATTTGCTATCAATGTCCTGAGTTCTAAAGCTCGTCAGCAGATTTAAAATTTCTCCATATTCTGGAGCTAAAAGCAGCCAATCTATGAATCTGAGTTACACTTCTTTCCCTATACATTTTTGTGTAATGAGACCACATTATTTCAGTATGTACCAAAAGAGGCTATAAATAAACTTTAGCTATGGACAGCACATGGTGTGTGTTGGGGGGGGGG
>JADRCD010141363.1:0-18343 GCA_019843815.1 Montemys delectorum | reverse complement strand
GGTAATTTATAGTAAGACACTTCTAAATAATATTAAATGTAGCAAGAAAGTGAATTTTACTCACTTTTTTGAAATATTAAAAATTGCATTTGTATGATTTAATAATACACAGAATAATACAAATTAATTTCATAGATCCAGAAGGGTAATACTGTAATAGTATTGATAATGTATACACAACTTGAACTGGGTTATAGGTGTTTAATCTCAGAATTTTCCACATATTAAAAGTGGAATCTGCTGGGGGGGGGGTGATGGCACATGCCTTTAATCCCATAATTTGGGAGGCAGAAACAGGCAGATTTCTGAGTTTGAGGCCAGCCTAGTCTACAGGGTGTGTTCCAGGACAGCCAGGGCTATACAGAGATACCCTGTCCCAAAAAAAAAAAAAAAAGAACCAAAAACCAAAAAACAAAAATGCAAAAATAAATATGGAGTCTTTTCTTTTACTCACAGACATTTTTTTTTATGTAGTCCAAGATAGCAGCAGAACTGCGAGAACATAAAATATTTGGATAATACATTGTATTGGGATTTTCTGAAATCCACAATACCTCTTTCTCAGGACTTCTTTCTCTCCTTCATCACACTGTATATTTAAACACTGACTCCTTCTTAACTATTGCCACATTATCTCTGATGCATGCATGGTATGTACTCACTAATAAGTGGATATTATCTAAAGAAAAGTACAGAATACCCAAGATACAGTCCACAGAATTAAAAAAGATTTACAAGCCAAAGGTCCCAAGTGAGGTTGTATCAATCTTACTTGTGAGGGAGAAGAAAGCAATCACTGGAGGGGGGCCGGCAGGGGAGGGACATGGGTAGGAAAGGGTACAGGGAAAGGAAGAGGAAAACATGATCAGGTATTGGGTGGGAGAAAAGGACTGATGCCCTGAGGGCCAGCAGGGGAGGTAAGAGGTGAGGGGAACCTCCAGAATGTATCAGAGACCTAGGAGGTGAGATGAAATGTCAAACAGTGTGGAGAGGGAACTTGTAGATCCCACCTCCAGCAGAAAAACAAGGCATCAAGTGAGAGAGGCAGTTGTTATCCCACATTCAAAACTCTGACCCATAATTGTTCCTGTCTGAAAGAACTGCAGGGACAAAAATGGGGAAGAGCCTGAGGAATAGGAGGTCCGGGGACAGGCTCAAAGTGAGATCTATCTAGTTCATTGGGAAGTCCCAAGGCTTGACACTATTATTGAGGCTGTGGAGTGCTTACAAAAAGGGACCTAGTATGGCTACCCCCGGAAACACCCAACAAGCAGCTGAAAGAGTCGGCTGCAGATATTTGCACCCAATCAACGGACAGAAGCTACTGACTACTGTGGTTGAGTTAGGAAAAAGCTGGAAGAAGATTAGGAGGAGGGTAGGAAAACCAGCAGTTTCAACTAACCTGGACCCCCCAAGATAGCTTAGATACTGAGTCACCATCCAAGCAGCATACACCAGCTGATATGAGGCCCCCAACATATATACAGCAGAGAACATCCGGGTCTGGGTTTAGTCAGAGAAGATACACCTAACCCTCAAGAGACTGGAGGCGCCAGGGAGTATAGAGGTCTGTTGGGGTAGGGAGTGTGGACATCCTTGTGGAGACGAAGAGGGGAAGGAATGGGATATGGAACAGTCAAAGGGTGGACCAGGAGGTGGATAAAATCTGGAGTGTTAAAAAAAATTAAACAAATTTTTTAAAAATATTAATTTTAATTTAAAAAAGCACTAATGTCATAGCCCCATGTATATGAAATCTTTGGGGTCAATCAGAAGCTTGAGTAATAATACATACCTCTGGTTAGAAGCTTCCTATAACATTTTACCATCTATGTTTAGGACCGCTATCTTTTCTCACATACTGCTACTAGATACTATGGAGGGAAATGAGTGTGATTTCGAAGAGAAGATTGTCATAACCTTTCTCCTGATGCCATTGTAACCATGGTGTTAATTTTTGTGTTAGAGTAAAAAAGACATTGGCGAAGGATTCCTCAAATGGAAAGAATATAATAATATAGCACAGGAGTGATCTTTAATCATTTTAACAATATACCTTTTGGTTTCCTAGAAGAAAGTAGCACACACTTTCCAAAAGTGACAGAGAGGCACCTGTGTGCAAAGACACTGAGTGACACTTCTTGGTGTATTTCCCAGACACAGAGGAGGCTCATTGGTCCTAGTTCTTCACTTATGAAACATCATCAATTTATAGTAAGTGTAGGGTAAGTTAAAATCAGAACACTTAACAATTTTTCACATACTGGCTTCCTGGTTTTCGTGGGTACCATAACAGAATCACTGCTTCTGAGTAGGTGTCAGTGTTTCCTTGTAACTATTTCTACTGTCATAGAAGGTGAGAGGAGAGGAAAGGTTTCACTTCCAGACATTATAAGCTTGGCCTACAACTCTGTTCATCATTAATTTAACATTTCAGAAAATAAATACCCAGAAACTAGTAAAGAATCATTAACCTTTGGAATCTGCAAGAAAAATCCAGATCTGTGATTGGTTTTTTTTTTTAACCCAAAGTAGATGGAAATTATTATTCAAAACATATTTTTTGTTCTGCTAAGACAATTAATCAAATACAATATAGAACTTTCCTAATGACTTATATAAAACAAATAAGCTTATTTGCTTTTGGATATAAGTCTATAAGCGAACCACAATTTAAGTAAATCAGTTTTCTTAGCTGAGAAAGAGAAAAATATAGCCAAATAATCCTAAAGGATCTCTGTCACTTCATATAATTTATTCATACTTCAGCATTTATATGAAAATAACATTATCATTATCATAGGTTTAAAGGAAACCCAGTTATTAGCGAATGTGAATTGAGTAAACTCTGAAAGTAAGAAAAGCATTCACATATTGTATTCATCCGCCAATAACAATGGATAGAGATTTTTGATAAATATGTCAATGCTAGTTTATTTTGCAAATAAATGAACAAAATTTGATTTAGCAATCTTAATAGGAAAGTTTTCTGGATGCTTATCATTATATTATATAAAAACCGGCAATTCTAGATATTTAGTTTTAAAATCATTTGACAACACAAATATTCTTCCAAACATGTGTTATAATAGATCTCATTCAGCAAAAATTGCAGTGCAGCTAGATCGTTATTTCTGACATTTAGCAGTCAACATGTAACTTCATTGCTGAAGACATTTTTCATAGCTGAACACTCCAAAATAACAACAGAACCAGAACATTCATGAATAACACATGAAGTTGAAATTTACATTTTTCATTAATAAAACTGCCTATTTCTTTCACAAGAACATGGTTTATTTGAGTAAATAATACAAAACTCTGGCTGTTATATAATTCTTGCACAAAAAGTATCAGTGATGAACTCCCTCAGCAAAGGATCTAAAATTGTTAGGTCCTGATTACCCCTGACAGATTCTTATTTTTCACAAGATAATCGCTAACAGTATAAAGAGTGCAAAGAAAATTCTTTTCAGATAGTATATTATATATACATTTGTTGGCATGGACAGAACAAGACCCCATTGAAAAATATCTGTTCTCTCTCCTCTGATACTTCTTAACCTTGGTCATTTGCAACAAAGTATTTTTGTATGGATTCTGCTGTACTGTTGGTAATTGGAGAAATTCATGAATATTTATAGGAACAATGACGAATAACGACAACAACAACAAAAGCCACACAGTTTCAATGTTAAGCTGAAGTTTCACAACACTTCCCATGGAATTCATTTGTCTGCTTACACGCCTTCCATCACAATGGTCTCACTTGTCCATTAGTCTAGCAGTGAACAGTCTATTGTTTCATCTTTGTGTTTTATTAATTTCACATTAAAATTTTGTTTTCTATTCAGACAACACATACAAACTAAATACCAGATGTGGGCATAGACATAATATTAAATATTTGTAAAGCTAAAGAAAATCACCTGTCTGTGATGCAGTTGTTAGGAATTTCTGACATATGCACTGTGTCTACTAACTTTCATGTCTGTTTTCAGTGGCAACAGTACAAGACTGCCTATGACTAAAGATGAGAATTCATCTTGTGACTGGTCACATAAAGTCTTTTCCTCTTGTCTGTAATGGGCATCTTGTTTCTTGACATTTCCTTTTACAATATAATAATAATAGTGGCTGACATAATCAAGCGTTTATATTGTAGACAGAACTTTTTGTATAATTTTTATGTATTAACCCACAGGTACCTCAGCATTAGTTCCTTCTTTTATGAAGGAACACTGTCCTGGAAATTTGTGAGTTGCATCATAGAGACAATCTGCTAAACACCAGGAACCCCTTCCCTTTATTATACCTCCAACAATGTCTCTAGACTTTAAAAGTCTCCTGCCCAGCACCATCATCATGTGGGAAACATTGATCTGAAATGAGAGGTGCTGTAATAAATTGTATTTTTATAGGAGATGATACTGGAAATATAGATATTATCAATGCATTCTCAGGAATGATTCATGACAAAATACTCATGATTAAAGCTTATTCTCAGAACCTACTCACTTACTGTATCTTGACATCTCTAGATATGAACAGGGGTTGGTCGTATTATAATATAACATTATGTTACATTAAGCTTATCATATTATATAATAGAATTTGATGGCTCTGAGTATGTTGAGTAAGTGAACTGGAAGTCATAAAAACAGTGTGATCACTTTTGGCTAAATGTATATATATATATATATATATATATATATATA
Source organism: Montemys delectorum (assembly GCA_019843815.1). Lineage (NCBI taxonomy): Eukaryota > Metazoa > Chordata > Mammalia > Rodentia > Muridae > Montemys > Montemys delectorum. The sequence continues at coordinate 13,625 of JADRCD010141363.1, read as the reverse complement.
TATATATATAAATTTACTGAGCTACATGTGAAAACTTGAATTTCATCACCTCTATTGGAATAAATAAATAAATAAATAAATAAATAAATAAATAAATAGATAAATAATTTAAGGACAGTGGAGATATTTCAATAGGTAAAAGTACTCACTGCCAAGCCTGGTGACCCGAGTTTGATACCAAGAACCCACTAGGAGACAGGAAAAACCTGACACCTGAAAACAATCTTCTTAAGAAGAACAGCATGAGAACTTTCTTCCCATGTATGCCATGATAACCACATAGCACATTCAGGGCACCGTATACATACAAATGTACTATAAGTAAATAAATCATATAGAAAGTTAAAAACCATAAAGCATAACAATGGAAACCCCACATACACTTGGAAAGTGAACAATGCTCTACTCCATGACAACTAGGTCAAGGAAGAAATAAAGAAAGACTTTTTAAATATCAATGAAAATTAAGGCATACCATACCAAAACTTATGGGACACAATGAAAACAGTGTTAAGAGAAAAACTCATAGCTCTAAGTGCCTACAAAGAGAAACTGGAAACGGCATACACTAGCAGCTTGACAGCACATCTGAAAGATCTAGAAGAAAAAGAAGCAAATACACCCAAGAGGAGTAGACAGCAGGAAATAAACAAACTCAGGCTAGAAATCAACAAAATTAAAAAAAAAAGAGCTATACAAAGAATAAAACAAACCAGGAGCTGGTACTTTGAGAAAAGCAACAAGATACATAAACTCTTAGCTACACTAACAAGAGGACACAGAGACAGTATACAAATTAATAAACTCAATACTGAAAAGGGAGACATACCAATAGAAACTGAGGAAATTCAAAAAAATCATCAGATTCTATTATAAAAGCCTATACTCAACAAAATTGGAAAATCTGGATGAAATGGACAACTTTCTATACAGATACTAGGTTCCAAAGTTAAATCAGGATCAGATAACTCATCTGAGTAGTCCCATAAACTCTAAAGAAGTAGCTGCAGTATCCTAACCAAACAAAGCCCAGAACCAGACAGGTTTAGTGCAAAATTCTCTCAGACCTTCAAAGAAGACCTAATACCAATTCTTTTCAAACTCTTCCACAAATTAGAAACAGAAGGAACACTACCCTATTTGTTCTATGAAGCCCTAATTATGCTTATACCAAAACCACACAATGACCCAACAAAGATAGAGAACATCGGACAAATTTCTCTTGTGAATATTGATGCAAAAATACTTAATAAAATTCTTGCCAACCAAATCAAAAAGCACATCAAAACAATCACTCAGCATCATCAAGTGGGATTCATCTTAGGGATACAGGGGTGGTTCAATGTATGGAAATTCATCAATGTAATCCACTACATAAAAAACTCAAAGAAAAGAACATATGATCATTACATTAAATGCTTAGAAAGCATTTGACAAAATTCAACATCCCTTCTTGTAAAAAGTCTTGGAAAGATGAAGAATCCAAGGCCCATACCTAAACATAGCAAAAGCAATATACAGCAAACCAATAGCCAACATCAAACTAAATAGAGAGAAACTTGAAGCAATTCCGCTAAAATCAGGGACTAGAGAAGATTGCCTACTCTCTCCCTATGTATTCAATATAGTACTTGAAGTTCTAGCTAGAGCAATTAGACAACAAAAGGAGGTCAAAGGGCTAAAAGTTGGAAAGGAAGAAGTCAAAATATCACTATTTGCAGATTATATGATAGTATACTTACATGACCCAAAAATATCACCAGAGAACTCCTACAGGAGATAAACAACTTCATCAAAATGGCTGGACATAAAATTAACTTCCTATACTCAAATAATAAACAGGTTGAGAAAGAAATTAGGAAATAATATCTTTCACAATAGTCAAAAATAAGATAAAATACTTTATTGTGACTCTAACCTAGCAAATGAAAGATCTGTATGCAAGAATATCAAGACAGCATTTTCAAAAAATGGTGCTGGTTCAACTGGCTATCAGCATGTAAAAAAATGTGAATAGATCCATTTTTATGTCCTTGTACAAAGCTCAAGTCCAAATGTATCAAGTATCTCCACATAAAACCAGATACACTGAAACTAATAGAAGAGAATGTGGGAAAAAGCCTCAAATACATGGGCACTGGGGAAAAGTTCCTGAACAGAACACCAATGGCTTATGCTCTAAGATAAAGAATTGACAAATGGGACTTCATATAATTGCAAAGTTTCTGTAAGGCAAAGGACAAATCTGCAACCAACAGATCTGGAAAAGTTCTTTACCAATCCTACATGACATCAAGTACTAATATAAAATATATACAAAGATCTCACGAAATTAGACTCCAGACAAACAAATAACCCTATTAAAAAATGGGATACCGAGCTAAACAAAGAATTTTCAACTGAGGAAACTTGAATTTCTGAGAAGCACCTAAATAGATGTTCAAGATCCTAAGTCATCAGAACAATTCAAATCAAAACAACCTAAGATTCTACCTCACACCAACCAGAATGGCTAAGATAAAAAACTCAGGTGACAGCAAATGCTGATGGGGATGTGGAGAAAGAGGAACACTCCTCCATTGCTGGTGGGATTGCAAGCTGGTACAACCACTGTGGAAATCAATCTGGTAGTTCCTCAGAAAATTGGACATAGTATTATCTGAGGACCCAGCTATACCACTCCTGGGCATATACCCAAAAGATCCTCCAACATGCAATAAGGACACATGCTCCACTACATTCATAGCAGCCTTATTTATAATAGCCAGAAGCTGGAACGAACCCAGATGTCCTTCAACAGAGGAATGGATACAGAAAATGTGGTACATTTACGCAATAAAGTACTACTCAGTTGTTAAAACCAATGAATTCATGAAATTCTTAGGCAAATGGATGGAACTAGAACAAGTCATCCTGAGTAAGGTAACTCAATCACAAAAGAACACACATGGTATGCATTCATTGATAAGTCGGTATTAGCCCCAAAGCTGGGAATACCCAAGATACAATTCACAGACTACATGAAGTTCAAGAAGATGGAAGGCCAAAGTGTGGGTGCTTTGGTTCTTCTTACAAGGGGTAACAAAATACTTAAGAGAGCAAATACAGAGACAAAGTGTAGAGCAGAGACTGAAGGAGAGACTGTACAGAGACTGTCCTCACCTGGGGATCCACACCATATGCAGTCAACAAACACAGACAGGAGTCTGTCTCCTGAGAGGCTCTGTCTGGACCTGACATATACATAAGGTTATACTTGCAGCCAACCGTTGAGCTAGTCATAGGGTCCCCAATAGAGGAGTTTGAGAAAGAACTGAATCAGCTGACAGGGTTTACAACTCCATAGGAAGAACAACAATATCAACCAAACAGAGCTTCCGGGTTCTAAACTACCGATGAAGGAGTTCATACGGAGGGACGCATGGCTTCAACCATTTGGGTAACAGAAGATGGCATTGTCAGACATCAATGGAAGAAGAGGCCCTTGGTCCCATGGATGTTAGATACCTCATTGTAGGGGAATGCAAGGACAGGGAGGCAGGAGTGGGTGGGTGGGTGGGGGTACACCCTCATAGAAGCAGAAGTAGGGGAGATGGAATAAGAGGTTTCTAGGGGGGAATCAGAAAAGGGCATAATATTTGAAATGTAAATAAATAAAATATCCAATAAAAAAGAATCTATAAATATTGATATGTTAGAAAAATCAATATAGAAACCAATGTATCTATAATGGCTTTTAATAGATAAATAGAGCCTGGGGAAGATTTAATGTTCATACAGTTCCCTTGCTAGATATATAGTCTTAGATAAACCTGAACATAGAAATAACTGGAAACTTCACTCTCATTCATACAATTAGACAGATGAAATAAATGGCATCATAGATAAAATAGACCCAATAGGCATTCATTGAACTTTTCACCAAAACAACTAAAGAATTAACATTCTTTATGGCTCGAGGAATATTTCTATTATATATAATATTTAAAAGTTTCAATTATATATTATATATTTAAAAGTTTATATATTAAACTCTTATATATAAGTTATATATATATATTTAAAAGTCTCAATAAATACAGAGAAATTAAAGTAACATCCTATGTCCTATCCTATTGGATAAAGATAGAAATCAGTCAAAATATTACAAAAAATATAAAACATGTATGTATTAAGCAACATACTATTGAATGTTGAATGTAATTTAAGACAAAAACAAAAATTATTTTTAAGTTCATAGATTAAATAAAAAAGAAAACACATTATCATGTCCTGGGTAAACTGAAAGGCAGTCAACAAAAGTTTATCACCCTAAGTCCCTACATTAAAAAGTCAGAGGTCAAAAGCTGGTCAGCGGTGGTGCATGATTTTAATCCAGCGCTTGGGCGGCAGAGGCAGGCAGATTTCCGAGTTCGCTGCCAGCTTGGTCTACAGAGTGAGTTCCAGGACAGCCAGGGCTACACAGAGAAAACCTGTCTTGAAAAAACAAACAAAAAGAAAAGTCAGAGGTCTCAGATAAACTCATGATGAACCTGGAGCCACTGGCAAGATATAATAAAGGCAATGCAAAAAGCAGTAAATGGAAAAATAGCATGTATTGGGGAAGAAAATAAAACAGGAAAACATACAAAAGAAATAGTGGAACAAAAAGGTCATTTTTTTGAACAAAAATAACTATTAGACAAATTAACCAATAAAAAGGAGGAGAATAAACAAACAAACTAATGACCTATGTTCTACAATTTAGGGTGCTTAAAACACAGATGAAGAAAAGTTCAGAAAATCATGAGATCAGACTTTAAAATTTTACACTCCACTAAACTGGAAATTTTTAAATGGATGAGAATATTTAGATGCATTTGATATACCAAATTCAAAACACTTTTTTTTAATTGGTTATTTTATTTATTTACATTTCACATGTTATACCCTTCCCAGATTCCCCTCCACAAATTTCCCTATTGCCGCCCCTGTCTTCTTGATTCTATGAAGGTGCTCCCCCACCCACCCATCAAGTCCCACCTCAGCAACCTAGCATTCCCCTACACTGGGGCATCGAGCCTTCCCAAGATCAAGGACTTCTTCTCACATTGATGTCCTACAGTGCCATCCTCTGCTACATATGTGGCTGGTACTATGGGTTGCTTTAAGTGTGGTTGGTGGTTTAGACCCTAGGAGTTTTGGGAGGTCTGCTTGGTTGATATTGTGGTTCTTCCTATGGGGTTGCAAACCCCTTCAGCTCCTATATTCCTACCCCTAATTCCTCCTTTGGGGTTTCTGTGCTCAGTTCTGTGGTGGTAGTTGGCTATGTGCATCTGCGTGTGTATTGGCCAGGTCATATACTCTTCAATGAAGGCACAGAAAACTTCAAGTGCTTTTAGAGTATGTTCATAAAATATCAGTTAAAATTTCACTCTCTTTCTTTAAATCTCTAAAGTATTTCTAGTTTAAATAAGCATAAACTACATAGTAAATATATGCTCACTTAAAAAGGAAACATTGTCTACAAGTGTCATGTTTGAGCACACATTGTCATTATTTTGAAAATAATCTCAACAGGAATTATTAGTCAGAATAACAAAGTATATTGCAAATTCTGTTTATCATCATTAATTATTTTTTTCAATTCAAGTGGCCATATTTGATTAGCCTAAATCCATGTTCTTATTAAAGTTGAGCATTAAATTCAATATTCCATGTTCCAATGTAGATATTAATTGTACTTGATTTTTATATAAAAGATAAACATATATTAAGCATACATTTGCTTTTCTTACTTTTCTCTAACTTTTAATTAAATTTCTCTGCCTAATATAGATGGAGGAAATGATTAAATAATTAGTTTTTTGTTCCTTCAGAGACCCCACTGTATTTTAATTTACATGTTGATTATGTAGCCAAGAAAAGTCTACCATGTTAAATTTGATTAAGCAAGGCAGAAAATGCCTTCAAATGAATAGATAACTGAAACTGGAGAGTGTGTTTTGTCTAATTGTGTTAATGAACTACCCTAATGAGACTTGTTTAGTACAAAAGCCATTCTGACCTTTTCATTGATTGCGAAACCGGATACTTCTAATATCCGCAGACTTTTAATTCTATTTTTACATTTTTTTAAACTTTTATTGCATTATGATGAGAAAAGTTACATGATTTCAATTTATCTGAATTTGTTAACATTTAAAAACATATTTTAAATAAATAGAATTAAATCACATTCTTGTTTCCTTTTTGTACCCCTACTCCTCCCAGAGACCCCCCTTCAATAACTACAATATCTTTTTTGTCATATTCCTTAAAATTTATAAAATATTATAACAATGAAAAATTTTTAAAGCGACTTTAACATTGTAGGAAATACTGGAATGAGTAAAAGACCTAAACATTTTGTCAACTCAGCTGTGAAACCATTGATTTTTGTTCTTAGCCAAACCTTCATGTTGAGGGCATTGGTGTTTTTTAATTACTTCCTATGTATTCCAGAGTATTGCTGTCAGCTTGTGGAAATACATAAGAAATATATTACTTAATCCATAATATTGAGTGTAAGACCCAGGATTTATACACCAAAACCAGAAAGCAATATCTGATAAGCGGTAACAATGTCATCTTCCGTGAGTAAAAATTATGCCTGTTACAATATTAGAAAGGATCCAGGCAATTTCAAATGGGACGGCTTCCTTTCCTGTGGCTGTTACACTACTTATTCCGGCAATGGAGAAACTCCTCATCACCATAAAATGTCAATTGTATACATACAACCAACTTGTACCTTGAGAGAATAATACAGATAATATCTGAATTACTTCAGCTATATTCTTTATGACATTCATAGTGCATAAATTATTTAAAGGATGTGTTCAGGAGACAAAATATCATGTTACATAATCATTGGTAGAATTTCTTCTCTCTCAGTTATAACACATGAAAAGCAGCAGTCTTGTATAATTACCAGAATACTATTAAATTTATACTAAAATGCTAAATATATAAAAAGTAGAAAGATTTCTTTCTGTTGAAAACAAAAATTTATACAATGTAACCACTTGCTTTTAAAACCTAAGTGATTTTATGTATTTAGCTACCTAAAACACATACTACATTTATGTATGTAACAAAATTTAACATAAATGAGAAGAGCTTCGTAGGAGAAAATAAAAAGGAAAAATGATGTAACTATACTATAGTCTTAAAAATAAAATAAATAGTATAAATATTCAATACAAAATCATAATAGTAATTTTAGGCTATTGAAACTGTAAAATTATTTTAACATAATTTTCTGTATAATCTTATATATATATTCTAGTATTTCATTAATATAGAATTATTTTATTGCATTTATCTAAATATGTATTTTAAGATAAATTCATGAGATTCATATGACAATAATCAAATGATTAATTCATCTTTATTCTGTTCTTCATCAACTTCCTTAGAAAACTTTTAATTATCCACACATTAGTCTCTTTTCTATGCTTTGAACACTAATGGAACAATCATAAGAAATTTGTCAGTACAGTTTTCCCAAGTGTGTCCATTTCATATACATTCCTCACTGATATCAAGATCACTCACATATATGTTTATTTGCACATAGAAAGAAATTATGAAAGTCTTTTCTCAACAGTGTAATATATTCAAGAAAAATCATACTTAAATTGGAATAAGTAAAATTTCCCTTCCATTCTGAATGTAAAAGTTGTTCAGCATTTACATTGGAAATGATATTGTTTAAATAATGTAATACTGTTGTTAAAGTGCAATTAAATATTTGGAGATATAATATATATTTCAAATTATTATAACTTTATAGTATTGGTGTAACTCAAAGAACATGATCCTAAAGTATAGGACAAGAATATTTTTTGTGATATAACTTCATTAGTTATAGAACACATGCTTTGATATTATTAATATCTAATGATTTAATCACAATTTGCTGTCAACTAAGATGCAAAATTCTTGTACTTTTTAGCATTTTTGCTTTATGTAAAATTTTGATTTTTAAGTGTTTTGTTATTGAGAAAATAATTTCCTGAGTTCTATAATGCTTCAATTTTATGAATCATTCTCATCTGAAGTACAATCTACTCCTGATTACTACTTTCCTTTACTTACATATATTAATTTTAGTATAAATTTTACTTGATGAAATTATTACTGAACTGGATCCTGTCTCATTAAATCCTGCATATATTCCTTTAACCCTGAAAGTTAAACTTAATTTTGCAACAAGCCAAATCCCCAAATTCCCTTAAAAGTATTACTTTGCATGGCAAATTCTTTAGTATCATCCATCCCTTCTCAACTCACACTGGAATATTTAAATACGGTTTAACAGAGGAATCCCATGTAAATATTGAAGTATGGAATAGTGACTTAGAGTACGTACCTGTAGTAGACCATGATATTCAAGGGACTCTTGCTGATGCACAGAATAAGTGCAGCTGATGCACAGTCTCTGGTAATGAAGTATCTAATCAGGAAGGGATGTTATTTTCCCTAACAACATTAGCAGAATTTCTGCAGTTAGAAAGCTGTAATACTTTTTACAAGGTCACAAATCCAGGAATCATCAAAATCAGGAGTTTAATCTAAAGCTGTCTTACTTTGTCCTGTGTGGTTTCTAGTATTTCCTAATGTTGTATAGAACCAAACACCTAAAAAACAACCAGTTTCCAAGAGGAGTGGGATATAATTTCTACTGCAGTTTACCCTACCCTGATCCCTATTGATGTGTTTGATCACTTAAGACCTATATGTCACTAATTAACCTTAATTAGTGTGGGATCTCTTTGCCTAGATGTTATCTCACTTATGGGAAAACTGAATTCCTCAGAGATGCTTTTTCTCCCAACCAAGGCTTACAGTTATTTGAACATGTACATATCTGAATGTCATGCAGAAGGTAAATGATACCCTTACCTAACCTGGTGCAGGCTGGTTATAGACAAAGATTATCATGATATACAACATGGGTCACTTCTGAAACTTTAACAGAAACCACAATTTTCATGAAAGAGAGGAATCAGATTCTATGTAAGATTCTAAATATTATGTATAAGCTCATGAATTCTGACCATCAATCAACATTCAAGTGATGGTAGCAATCTCAAGAAAAATGCCACAAAGGACCATATTCATTCGCTTTTTGGAGAAAGAAAAACAGACTCAAAAGAACTCACACACTACACATAAGAAATTTTATTTGAGCAATATATGCACTAAAATTGTTTATATAGAAAAGTTAAAGAGATGTCAGGGAACAGCAGAATTCATTTAGGACCAGGTAAGCCTCTGCCTTCCTAGGTTTGTTGTAAAATTAAATGAGTACGTAAAGAGTACTCAGCACATGGCCTGCTATGTTCACACTGAGCATTCACAGGTGCTTATTCCTACCATGTTAATGGTCACCATCATTCTGGAGGCCCAGGATGAACAATTTTGAGGTATATTCATTAATGGATTAATGAAAAACATACAGAAATGTTTATATTCTCAAAAAATGTGCTGAATCTGGATGGCAATTATCGACAAAATTCAGCTGAAACTGTTCACTGGGGACGAGGGTTATTGACTTTGCCTGTTATGCACTGAGATAATTACTTGGATAAAGCACAAATTTCCTGATCCCTTTCATCCCATCCTGTAACATAGAATAGATTGGTAACAATGAAAGCATAGATTTTCTTTTTAAGATATTGTTTATTCAAAAATTAAACATTAAACTAAGACATATTCTTTCCCCAAAATATCTAATTTAAAGTCTTATATTTTTAGTTAGGTAAAAGATATAAGAAATCAGATAAATCTGATTGTCCATTTTTTTTATTTCTATGTACTTTTAATGATAATACTAATAATATATTAACTTTTGCTATTGCATTACTGTCAAACTTTAAATTATATATATCCTGAAAATCCCAGGACCTGTCACTTTGTGTGATGACTTTTCAATGTGTTGATGATGAGCACAGCACCACAGCATGGATATTTTGGTCACATTGTTAGTTTCTACAGCTAATATTATAGATTGCCATTAAAGCTTATAAATTACCCTCTGAAGAAATTAATTTGGTTATATCAGTTCCCAAGGATCTAGTTGTTAGTAGTGAACTGGAAAACGTTGCTCTCTTGTTATTTGGAATTGAGATATGGATTCAGCAGCAACTGCCAAGTTATTGCCCACTCTGCTTTTCTCACTCATGAAATATAGAGAGTAATCTTCTTATTATCTGATGTATGTAGTTGCCTTTATGAAGGCTATAGGCCTGCCAATCACAATAAACTTGCAACTGAGCAGAGCATTCCAGGTCAGCAGCAGGTTAGGAATATTTTCTTTTTGCAGTTATTATGGAGAGAACAAGTTGGGCAATTGGCCAGCTCCCTGTGGATTGGACCAATCTCACCCGGTGGAGAAAACCAGAGAAGTAGAAGGGCCTAGAGGCAGGTAAATTGCCTGCAAAGTCACTCAGGCCGTTGAGGCTGGCATGTAATATGCTTGGAGAATAGAGTAAAGGGCTTTGGATTGCTAAGCTACTTAAATGTTACCGAAACACACCTGACTTTTGTTGTTTGCTTGATTGCTTGTTTTTCCTAAGTCTGTCTCGTTTGTGTTGCTTCTTTTACATTATACACTTACCAGTTTTTACTATATACTTACTATCATCCTCTTTGAAAATACAAACTGTCTCTGTTAAGGAATAAATTTTACTAATTGACCAATATTGTAATGTTTGGAAGGAAGATTCATACCAACTGAATAAAGAGAAATGGTGAAAAAAAATGTTGAGTGTTTAGTCACATCAGGAAGATGTTACATAAGGAGTTAGAATGTGGGGACTCAGAGTAGGGTGGAACCCAAGAAAGGCTACCCTTTGTCTGAGGAGAAGGGGAGGGTGCCTAACAGGAGGAGGGATTTGTAAGTATGGGAGGGATGTTAAGTGAACAAATAAATTAGTGATGACAAAGGGAAGGTGGTGACTCTCTTTCCATTATAGTTTTCAACAAATTATAATTCACAGGATCATATCTTTATCTTTTCCAGAAGATTTATGTTATTGCTTCCTTGTCTGCTGTAGTGTCAGAGCTTAATAACAAATTGACACACATGTGTTTGTGAACCATGTTTATGCCAAGAGTTTTGACAAATTATGTGTGTGTGCATTATATGTAACACTGTGGAAATCAAACTGCTGATTTCAAATCCTAGCTTTTCTTTGTGAGGTTCTCTTGTGATCAGTAAACAAGTATAATACTAAGGATAACAGACTACCTAAGAACATAAGTTTCTCTGCATGTATACTTTAGAAAATGGTACAACACGTATTAGTTACTGGAGATTTTACTAATATTTCTACCTATAAAAATGTGGATATTGACATAAATGTTGAAGAGTCTATTTCAGTAATTGTAGAAAAGAAAATTAAACTTGCTAACCAACAACCAAAACACAAAGGGAAATATCCAAGTATGTGTAAGTCTGTTTCTCTGTATATGACTATGTGTAGAGGAATCATTAAGAGTGGTTATAAGTGTCTGCACTTTAAGGGTATCAAAAACTAAAAAGAAAACGTTTATGGAGATCAAAATTGAGGACAGTCAAGTAGGCAAAAGGGCTCCTAAATATTGTTTAATATATTTAACATCCTTAGATGCAAGGAATTGCAAATTAAATAACTGTTTAAACTGCATGTCACCTCAGTCAGGATGCTATCATCAAGAATACAAATGATAATGAAAGTTGGCACAAATGTGGCAAAAGGTGAATTCTTGTACACTGTTGATGAGGCTATAAATTTGTACTTGTTCAGATATTTTGGAAATTAGTCTGAAAGTTTCTTTAAAAAATAAGCAATAACAACAACAACAAAACAAAAACAGCATACAAAAACTAAAGATAAAGTTACCACAGGAGCCAGCTGTAACACTTCTGAGTATATATTCAAAATATTTATATCCTACTACAGAAACACTTGAACATTTGTGTTCATAACTGCTTAATTCACAATTACTAGGAAATAAAATTAGATAACCATCAATTGATGAGTGATAGGAAAACATAAAGCCTGATACATCAGAGTTAATAGAAGAAAAAGTGGCGAACAACCTTGAACACATTGGCACAGGGGACAAATTCCTGAACAGACCATCAATAGTTCAGGCACTAAGATTAACAATTAATAAAGAGAAGCTCATGAAACTGAAAAGCCTCTGCTAAACTACGGACACCATCAATAGGGCAAAGCATTAGCTTAGAGAATGGTAAAAGATCTCCATTGAATCTATGTTGGAAAGAAGACTCATATTAAAAATATATAAACAAAGCAAGAAGTCAAACATCACAACCCAAATAACCCAATTAAAAAAATGGGGAACAGAGCTAAACAAAGAATTCTCAGAGGAATCTTGAATGGACAAGAAGCACTTAAAGAAATGTTCAACATTCTCAGTTATCAGGGAAATGTAAATCAAAGCAATTCTGAGGTTCCATTTTATACCCATCAGAATGGCTAAGATCAAAAACTCAAGTGACAGTACATGCTGGCAAGGATGTGGAGCAAGGGGAATACTCCTTCATTGCTGGTGGGAGCAAAAACTTGATCAATCACTTTGGAAATCAATTTGACAGTTTCTCAGAAAATTGGGAATAGTTCAACCTGAGGACCTGGTTATGAAACTCCTGGGAATACATGTGAATATGTGCAAAAGATTCTACACTGTACCACAGAAACACTTGTTCAACTATGGTTCGTAGCAGCTTTATTTGTAATGCCTAGAAACTAGAAACAATCTAAATGTCCTTCAACTAAAAAATAGATAAGAAATGTGGTGCATCTACACAAAGGAGTACTATTAAAAACAAGACATTATAAAATTTGCAAACCAATGAATGGAACTTGAAGATATCATCTAAGTGGGGTAACCCAGCCCCAGAAAGATAAATATGGTTTGTGTTCATTTGTTTTTTGTTTGTTTGTTTGTTTTGTTTTTCGAGACAGAGTTTTTCTGTATAGCCCTGGCTGTCCTGGAACTCACTCTGTAGGCCAGGCTGGCCTCGAACTCAAAAATCCACCTACCTCTGCCTCCCAAATGCTGGGATTAAAGACGTGTACCACCACCACCTGGCAGTACACATTCATTTATAAGTGGACAGTAGCCATAAACTGCAGGATATCAATGCTACAATCCCCAGACTAAAGAAACTGGATAATATGAAGCTCCTAAAGAGGATGCATGAATCTTACTCAGAGGGGGAAACAAAATAGTCAGCACAGGAGGATGAATAGAGAAAGCTGGATAGGAAAGGGGGGATGAGGAAGAGAAGAGAAATGGAAACAGATGTTGGGAGATGGGGGGGGCAGGAGATTACTGACTTAGAACAAAAATTTGTGGGAGGCATCTCTGGGACTAGGGGTTAACCCTAGCTGAGATACCTGCCAGCTGAAGATATAGAGGCTGAAGTGGTCACCTCCAGGGTACGTTAAACCATCATCAACAACAATTTTTATGACATTTAACATTATAATTTAATAGAAGTTAAAACATGGGTATCCTACATGGATAGACAATGCTGCTCCTAGAAGATATGGCTTATCACATTTAGGTCTCAGTACCAGGCA
>JADRCD010141362.1:0-13687 GCA_019843815.1 Montemys delectorum | reverse complement strand
GAGAGAGAGAGAGAGAGAGAGAGAGAGAGAGAGAGAGAGAGAGAGAGAAGAGAAGAGGAGAGAACAGGCTTAACTCCTGGCTTAAGGAAATGTGACTTAGCTGAGTCTCCTGAGCATCCTCAGTGACACTTCCACTCACCTCAAAGGAGAGGTAAACAGAATGTTCTCAGAACTTTGCGACATTCATAATTTCCATGGCACAGCCTATTTTTTTATCCCACACAGGCCTCACTGTTGTCTGTAGTTCAGTAGGATGCTGCCTGACAAGAGTACTACAGAACTTGTGGGAAGATAAACATGGAAAGAAAGAATTTGTGTTAGAAGAGAAGACTAGCCCTTCTAAAGAAAGAAGTCAGGAGTTAAGTAGTGCCTTGTGGCTCAGTCTGAAAGGGCAGTCTATATAAGATAATACAGAGAAGTGAGGGGAAATATATGGGAACATTTGCCATAAAACAGGAAGGAGCTAATGAGAAAGTGAAAGATAAACTAGAACATGTACCTTTATGGAAGCTGTTGCCTTTAATTTGCTTCACTGTCTCTATTTTAAATCATCCTAATCCTAAAGAGGGAAGAGACAGCAAAATGTCCTAAGAGGCTGTAATGATAGGGACCAAGAATTTGGACTGAGAATTAAGTGTCACCCTGAGTTTTCTCCCTGCTTTACTTACAACTAGCATGCTGTTCTCGATCAGTCACTGCAGGCAATTTTTCCCCATAGAAAAAAGAGGAAGGCTTTTTCAAATTCCATCCGCTTTCAAGTGCTAGTAGTAGATGTTATCTATAGATGTTAAGTGTCTCATCTAGCATCTCAGCTGACAACTGATTTTTATATTCCTGGACATGTAAATCCAGCCTGCAAGTGGCATTCTTGTTTCTTCAAAAGCAGCAGCCCACAGAGAGAGTAGAGAGCTCAGATGTGCTGAGAGTTGCTATCCTTCAGAAGAGCAGCTGGTTGTGCCTACAGAACTGAAGAGATGCTCACCACCTGTCTATGCTGCCTGAATGGTGTCTGTATGTTTCAGTATTCGTTATAATTCAGAATAGTAAAAAACTGGATCAATAAATGAAGTCATATTCAACAGTTAAAGTGAGCCTATTGGCTTTAAAATAATCCAGCATGGGGGCTTCCAAAAAACCTGAGCACCCTTCCACATGTGACATATACACACACATGAAAAATACTTAAAACACACATCAAACCCTTTCCCTTGGGAAAAGAAGGGAAAGAAAAACTTTGAGATAGTTCAGGAGGTGCGACATAAGCTCTAGTAGTAGTCTACACATTCTGAAAAGTAAAACCAAAAAAGTCTAGTTTTGACATTACAAAACTTTTACAATAAGCAATATCGTTGTCATTTTATGTGGGTTTTTTTTTTTTTGAAACAGTCTTACTATGTAGCCCAAACTGGCTAGAATTCATTGTGTAGCCCAGAATGACCTCAACGTCATGACAATCTTTCCTTGACATCCCACGTGCTAGGACTATAGCCATTAGCCACCACACTTGGCTCTTGACATTCTTAGTTTTCAAATGTATTCTTTCACCATACTTGTGCCTTTTTTCAGCTCTCCCTTTGGAAATATAGTTTTATCTCATTATATTTCTCTTAAAAATATAAAAGACAATTTTTGCAGTATATTTGTTTTTACATTTTCTGAAACTTGTATTTCTATCGAAACAGAAATGAACCCAACACTCATAATAAGTAAGATTGTTTCAAACAAAGAACAAAGCTTCATCCCTAAGGGCCCTTACAGTCAGAAGCTTTGGGGCTGGAGACAACATACTGAAAACAGTGTAGGAAGCCTTAAGCAAGGAGAGTGGGCGTCAGTAATAATTTCTTGGAATAGGTGGAGCTGTCTGGGTGATTCTGAAGAAAGGAATGGAAGGGACCAACTAATGCCCACATGGTATGCTGCTCTGTGTGTCAAAGTTTGTTGGAGGAAAGAGTCATAAAGGCTAGTGTGGGCAGTAAGACAAAGACGGCAGTGAGAAGGGATATTCCAAGGGAGAGGACAGAAGCATCCAATGGATAGAGCTGGCTGCCTGGGGAGTGGGATTCCTATCCATGGTGAGGAGGTTGGCTATGTGAGCAACTGGGAAAGCACACGGTCATGGGGAAAGGGCGTCTTCAAAGGCAGTCTACAGATTTCAGTTTGAGTTATGGCTTGTAAGTTCTGTTCAAATTTGAGTTTCAGTGAGAAGAAGAAATAGAGAAATTTTCTCACTAAAATAAAAGAGGTCCACTGTGTCAGTGGGTTCAGATTTGTATAATAGGATAGGGGTCAAAATAGAAGGCCGGAGGGGAGCGGCTAATTTTGTGACTTAGCACAAGGCCAATGCTATAAAAGGTGGCAGAGGAAACATGAAGAATTGACAAAGTTATTAATATCATAACTAATGGGGTGGGGGCAGAAGCCAGCAAGCCCTGTAATAACAACAAAAGTCCTTGTAATTTAACTTAGGAGCAAAATTTGCTGCTACAAAATCTGAAACAGGACAGAAATAAACATCTTTAAAAAAAAAAATGAAGCCTAGAAAAAATCGGAAGTGACCACAGCTAATGAAGAAAAAGCATGATTCCATGATTCTGAAGATGACACAGAAAGTGGCAAGTTAACCCTTATGTGGTAAAGAGAATGCCTTAAATTCATGTTTTTAAAGTGTCCAGAAAAAAGAAATTTTAATTAGTCTCGACATTTACTTCCAGATTTTTAAATATTAACTTTTATACTGCCTTTTTCTTCTAAAGAACAAGCGATATATCTAGAACATTAGACTGAATTTGTTTCACACGTAAATTACAGTAAACTTAGCAATAAGATACTTTGCACATTCCCTTCAATAGGAATCACTACATCCTCTTTCATAATTTAGAGCTGAAATGCTCCTTCTCAGGGGCTCTTACATGATACTTCCTGTAGTGGCTATTCCTGGTTGTCAACTTGACTATATCTGAAATGAACTACAATCCAGAATTAGAAGGCTCACCTATGGCCCTAATCTGGAGGCTGAGAGATACACGTTTCCGACCTGATTCTTGGCATGGAGACCTTGAGGAATAGTGGCTATGAATCCCAGAGGATTAAGATAGAAAGCTCTATGAGTTCAAGATCATCTGGGATTAAAGGTGTGGTGGCATAGTGGCTATGAATCCTAGAAGATTAAGACTGGAAGATCTACGAGTTCAAGCAAGGTCATCCGGGGTTAAAGGTGTGGTGGCACACACTTTTAACCTGGGCCACACTTTTTGCTGGAGACCCATATAAGGACACTGGAAGAAGGAAGGCTCTCCCTGCTTCACCTGCTTGCTTTGTGGGACTGAGCAACTGCTGGATCCTTGGACTCCCATTCACAGCTGCTGCCGACTGTTGTTGGGAGTTGATTGTTGGGAGTTGGACTACAAACTGTAAATCATCAATAAATTCCTTTACTACATAGAGACTACCATAAGTTCTGTGACTCTAGAGAACCCTGACTAAGACACTTCCTATAAAAGGTGCTGAGAGATTTGTCTTTATTAATCTTGGTTCCTGAAAAAAATCTACTTATTCTGGACAATTGTGTCCATTAAATCCAACTAAATTGAGCAATAAAAATGAGTAGGCTGCTGATCTCCCCAAAATAACCTAAATTCATTTCAAAATTTGTACTTTAAGTAAAAGGAGCCAAACAAAGATGGGTGCATATGATATGGGTTTATTTCTGTAAAATGGTATGAAGTGTACACTACTAATCCAGAGTGATGAAAGTCATATTAGTAGCTCTTGGGTCAGGGAGCAGAGAGTGATCACAAGGAAGTTTGAGTAGGCATTTATAAGTAATAGAAATGTCTACATTCTCATTATGCTGGTGGTTACATGACTGTGTGTACCTGTCAAAACCCATGGAATTGTGTACTGTGACACATTTCTGTTCTTAAGTCATGCCTACACTTTTTTAAAGCCTAACCACATAAGAATTTCAATATAAAAAGTTTAAAATGTCATCTAAGAATGTAATGAACATAGATTAAATGAGGAATTTTCTCAAGGATCTGGTAGGGAGTAGCAACATCCTGCACCTGAACATCTGGCCAAACAAGGAGCTGTGCCTGAACATCTGGCCAAACAAGGAGCTGCCTGCTCTGTGCCTTCTGGAGTCAGCTCTTCTCACACTAGAGACAAAGAAGGGGAAGAAATAACAAGCTACTAAATGTTCACCTTCCCAGGATTTCCCCTTGTATGTATGTGATAGACAGCTGAGAGGTGTGGATGCCTTGAGCCAAGGACACAGGCAGGACTAGGTATTGCCCTAGCACCTTAAATTTCAGGTGAAATGCTTGCTCCCGATGAGACTCACCTAGGAACTGTGGGCTGGGCAGTAATCTCTGACTCCAGTCTAAATAGGCTCAATCCTATTAAGGATTACCTTCCATTAGTTAACCAAAATAGTTTCTTCCTTTCTAAGATTGCTTTGTCAAGCAATAGGAAAAGTAATATAGACAGGCTTGTAATGTATAAGAAATAAATATAAATTGCAAGTCAATTTTTAAGTATTATGACATGAAAATAGATAAAACAGTCAAAGGTAATCATGCAAATAAGAGATAAGAAAGGACGAGGTTAAAACAAGTGAGGCAGACCACAGATTGATAACCAGATCTATGGAAGTCAGCAATGTATGGGATTTTAGGATAAGTAAACAGTAGACTACGGCATATGCTCTAAAAGTAACCTTTCCTAAATCCTCAGGGTATGATAAAGTTAGGGATGTAGCTTCAGGGAATGAACTTCATGTATTCCCAGTAGATTGTCATGGTAGTGGAGGAAAAATCCAGAAAGATTCATGTTCTGTATCCAATGGGAATCCTTCTTTGTCAACGTTTTGTATCTACTCTTAAATAACCATGATATGACTATACAGCAAGAAATTATATATTTTTTTCCCGACCCTTTAGGTACCTACCAGGCGTTCCCAAATTTTGTCTACAAGTGTTGGATCACTCAATAGTAGAACAGGTTCATTAGAAGAATCCCCAGATATCAAACGAAGTTTGGCTTCATTGACCACAGTGGAAAGTCCAACAGTGATAAATGATATTCCCAAAATTCTAGCATCTTCAGAAATACTTTGGACATCTGGACTCTTAGGGTGATCGATGCCATCAGTCATCAGCAAAGCCACTTTCACGCCATCTTTACGCCCTTCTCTTTTAAGTAGCCTTGTGGCATTGGAGATGGCATAGTAAGAAAAGGTACCTTGTCCAATTAAATTCAAAGACTTGACCCGCTGCTTAAATGTCCGAAGATCCTTCCAAGAAGACAAGGGTGGATCAATCTGGACTGAGCTGCTAAACTGAAGGGCTGCCAGTTTGATGTCATATTTTAATGAGCGGCCAGGAGTCAACTGAAAAAGCTTCTCACTCAAGCTGTCCACAAAATCTTTCTGATTATCAAAGAGTACAATTTTAGAGCTTTCAGAGCTGTCCAAGATAAAGACAACATCTATAAAGCAAATGGCATCTGAAAGAGAACACAAAGGTTATGCCACTTAAAGCATAGAAAAGATAAAGTGCAGCATATTTTTAAAATTAAACAAATACTAGACAAAGGTGTCAAAAGTTAAATCAAAAAATGTCTAATACTTGAGTTATGTCATACTAGTAACTTGAAACCAAATGAGAAAATGTCTGCATTTATCATAGAAATAATAACAGGAAAAGAAACTTAATTTGAAAATAAGAGTTGAACATGAATTCCTGATTGGTTTCTTAATAGCTGATTTGTCTAATATCACATACCTTGGTGTAACTCTAACCAAACAAGTGAAAGAGCTGTATGAAAAGGACTTCAAGTCTTGGAAGAAAGAAATCAAAGAACACGTCAGAAGATGGAAAGCTCTCTCATGCTCATGGCTTGGCAGGATTAATATAGTAAAAACGACCATCTTGCTGAAAGCAATCTACAGACTTAATGAAATCCCCATCAAAATTCCAATTCAATTTTTCATAGAGTTAGAAAGAGCAATTTGCAAATTCATTTGGAATAATAATTTAAAAAAACAGGATAGAGAAAACAATAAAAGAACTTCTGGGGGAATCACCATCCCTGACCTCAAGCTGTATAACAAAGCAATAGTGATCAAAAATGCATGGTATTTGTACATAGATAGGCAGGAAGATCAGTGGAATAGAATTGAAGACCCAGAAATGAACCCACACACATATGGTCACTTGATATTTGACAAAGGAGCTAAAATCATCCAGTGGAAAAAAGACAGCATTTTCAACAAATGGTGCTGGCTCAACTGGAGGTTAGCAAGAAGAATGCAAATCAACTCATTCTTATCTCCTTGTACAAAACTCAAATCTGAGTGGATCAAGGACCTCCACATAAAAACAGATACACTGAAACTTATAGAGGAGAAAATGGGGAAGAGCCTCGAACACATGGGCACAGGGGAAATTTTCCTGAACAGATGGCTTATGCTCTAAGATCAAGAATTGACAAATGGGACCTCATAAAATTACAAAGCTTCTGTAAGGCAAAGGACACTGTCAATAGGACAATACAGCAACCAACAAATTAGGAGGAAAAGATCTTTACCAATCCTACATCCGACAGAGAGCTAATATCCAATATATACAAAGAACTCAAGAAGTTAGACTCCCAAGAATCAAATAACCGTATTAAAAAATGGGGTACAGAGCTAAACAAATATTTCTCAACTGAGGAATACCAAATGGCCAAGAAGCACCTAAAGAAATGTTCAACATCCTTAGTCATCAGAGAAATGCAAATCAACCCTGAGATTCCACCTCAGAATGGCTAAAATAAAAAACTCAGGTAACAAGAGATGCTGGCAAGGATGTGGAGAAAGGAACACTCCTCCTTTGTTGATGAGATGGCAAGCTGGTACAACTCCTCTGGAAATCAGTTTGGTGGCTCCTCAGAAAATTGGACAAAGTACTACTCCCTGAGGATCTAGCTATACCACTCCTGGGCATATACCCAGAAGATGCTCCAACATGTAATAAGAACACATGCTCTACTATGTTCATAGCAGCCTTATTTATAATAACCAGAAGCTGGAATGAACCCAGATGTCCTTCAACAGAGGCATGGATACAGAAAATCTGGTACATTTACACAAGGGAGTACTACTCAGCTATTAAAAACAATGAATTCATGAAATTTTTAGGCAAATGGATAGAACTAGAAAATGTCATTCTGAGTGAGATAACCCAATTGCAAAATAATAAACATGGTATGCACTCACTGATAAGTGGATATTAGCCCAAAAGCTTCAAATAACCAAGATACAATTCACAGACCACATGAAGCCCAAGAAGAAGGAAGACCAAAGTGTAGGCACTTCGGTCCTTCTTAGAATGAGAGCAAAATACTCACAGGAGCAAATATAGACATAAAGTGTAGATCAGAGACTAAAGGAAAGGCCACCCCAGAGACTGTCCCACCTGGGGATTCATCCCATATACAGTCACCAAACCTAGACACTATTGTGGATGCTAAGAGCCTGATATGGCTGTCTCCTGAAGAGGCCCTGCCAGAGCCTTACAAATACAGAGACAGATACTCGAAGCCAACAATTTGACTGAGTGCAGGTTCCCCAAGAAAGAAGCTAGAGAAGGACTGAAGGAGTTGAATGGGTTTGTAATCCCATAGAAATAACAACAATATCAACCAACCAGGTACCACCCCCCCCCCAGAGCTCCCAGGGACTAAGCCATCAACCAAGGAGTACACATGACTCCAGCTGCATATGTAGCAGAGGATGACCTTGTCAAGCATCAATGGGAGGAGAGGTCCTTGGTCCAATGAAGGCTTGATAGATGTCCCGGTATAAGGTAATTGAGGGTGAGGAGGTGGAAGTGGGTGTGTGGGTGGAGGAACACCCTCATAGAAGCAGGGGGAGGGAGGATGGGATGGGGCTTCCCATGAGGGGTGGAATCTGGGAAAGGGGATAAACATTTGAAATGTAAATAAAGAAAATATCCAAGAAAAAAAGAAAAAAAGGAAAAAAATAGCTGATTTGCCTCTGGCCTTAAATATGCCATTTAAGCTCTCTTATTTACAAGTGAAGTTGAAATGTAATAAAGTACTCTAAGATCTCTGAGGTGATCTAAATATGTAAGGCTTATTACTTCAGTAGTATAAGTACATCAAGCAGAATATCACACGTGGTTTGCTATTTAAACCAAACACCATTTTAAAATTTTATGTTAGTGATTTCACAGCCTAAAACTAAAACTTTAAAAAAAAAAAAAAAAAAACTTTCTTTTTTTTTACCCTGGACGTCATTTTTCCTTGCAAGTGTGCTTGGCTTTGGTCCTTTCTTTCTTTGTCCATACACTGCTTGAGTCATGCAAGCTGGCAAAAGCAGGAGACAGAAGGCAACGTCTCTTCTCCTCATTATGGTAGATGGTAAAAATTCATCTGCCTGGTAACACCTTGAAATAGAAAATTTAGTTATAAAT
This sequence comes from Montemys delectorum, assembly GCA_019843815.1. NCBI lineage: Eukaryota > Metazoa > Chordata > Mammalia > Rodentia > Muridae > Montemys > Montemys delectorum. Next base: position 5,207 of record JADRCD010141362.1, on the reverse strand, counting down.
ACTTCCATAAAAGGTAATATTTACCTTTCTTCTTTTTTCAAAAACATTTTTTCTCATTTCTTGATTACAGTTTCTCCTCCCTCTATTCCTCCAAGTCCTTCCCCATCTCCCCTCCCATTTGATCCATCCCCTTTCTGTCTCTCATTAGAAAACAAATAGGTGGGCTGAAGAGATGGCTCAGAGGTTAACGGCACTGACTACTCTTCCAGAGGTCCTGAGTTCAATTCCCATCAACATTATGGCAGTTTACAACCATATGTAATGGGATCCGATGCCCTCTTCTGCTGTGTCTAAAGAGAGCGACAGTCTAAATAAATAAATGAATCTTAAAAAAGAAAAGAAGAGAAAAAGAAAAGAGAAAACAAACATATTTTTAAAGAATTGTAATGTGATATAATAAAACAAGAACTAACACATTAGAATTGAACAAAATAACAGAGAAAAAAGAGCCCAAGAGAAGACACAAAAACCAGAGACCCATTTGTACACTCAAGACTCCCATAAAAACACTAACTGGAAGTCATAATATATAAACAAGGTACCTGTTAGATGTGTGTGTGTGTGTGTGTGTGTGTGTGTGTGTGTGTGTGTATGTGTGTGTGTGTGTGTGTGAGAGAGAGAGAGAGAGAGAATAAATAAATTAATTAATTAATTAAATGTAAATAAATAGTTTCAAGCATGTAGTGGCAAAAGCTGTGATATGGGCCAAAACATGGTTCAGGGGTTAAGGAACTTGACACCAAGCATGGTGACCTAAGTTTGATTCTCTAGAACCCATATAGTATAAAGAGATAACTAACTTCAGAAAACTATCCTCTGACCTTTACATGCACACACACACACACACACACACACACACACACACACACATACACTCACTCACACATATTCTCGTTACAAATAAAACATTCATATGACATTTTTAAAGTTTCTAACCTAAGCAAGTCATGGTACCATGACCAAACATTTCTTAATAAATATTCATTTATATTGAAATAGTTTTATTTAAGCAGCATTACTTTCTTTCTATATTAATGGAGAGCCGGGAATAAGGAATGCCATTGATCAATTTCTCAGTCCCACACTATTCCCATCCCAGTACCTGCCTTATCATTTCCAGATCCATCAGAGTGAATTCAGATGACTTTATATTTGTTATATTCATTTTCATTATAACTGATTCTTGGTAAATTCGACTCTTCCTTTGGTCATACAGAACCACTACGTTTTCAGTCTTACTATGATGTGCACAGCATCAATGAATTCAAAAGTCAAGTTAGAATAAAATTATTCCTTAGCTTTCCATAACTCCTCTCTCTTTTCTCTCTTTTTTTTGGCTTTTTTTTTTTTAGTTTTATTGCAATATGATGAGAAAAGTTACATGATTTCAACTTATCTGAATTTGTTAACATTTAAAAGCATATTTTAAGTAAATAGAATTAAATCACATTCTTCTTTTCCTTTTGCACCCCAACTCCTCTCAGAGATCCCCCTTCAATACCTACAATATCTTTTTTATCATATTCTTTAAAATTTATAAAATATTATAACAATAAAAATGAGTATTATAAAAGTTGTTTGATATAAAACAACAATAAATTTAACAGTCTTTTGTAGATGCTTGTCTATGGCAATACTGAAAATACAAACATTTTTCTCAATACAAATTTTAAATAACTCCAAACATATTAATTGTATATTTCAAAATAATACATCACTACTGTTTTCTTAAATGAACATAAATATATAAAGTGTTTTTGTTTATTTGTTTTGTACTTAGTAGAGCTTAAGACCTTGGCTCTTACATGATACTGTAAATAATTTTCCCAATATTTTATTTTACTTTATGTGCACGAATTTTTTTTTTGCCTACATGTATGTCTATGTAGCACGTGAATGCCTAGGGTCCAAGGGGATCAAAAGAAGGCATGGGATCTTCTGGAACTGGAGTTATGGATGGCTGTGAGCTGCTGTATGGATGCTGGAAACTGAAGGTAGGCCCTCTGCAAGATCAGTGAGTGCTCTTGACTGCTATGCCAGTGGTTCTCAAACTTCCTAATTCTGTAACTCTTAATACAGTTGTGATGCCCTCCAACCATTAAAAAAAAAAAAAAAAGATCTTGGCTCTTACTGTGGTAACTTGATACAAGAGTTACAAACATCAAGCAAAGCATTCAGTCTCTCTGTTGTTCTCTTACAAGCCCTTTCCCAATTTAATTGTCTGTATTACTTTTGGTTATATAAATACTTTTAAAATATGTAAGCTGTTCTGAAAACCATAGTATAGTGTAGAGACATGAAATAAACAATACTACTAATAGAGAGGCTGAGATAGGAGAAGCAAAAATCTCAAGACCATTATGTTGTATGCAGCAAGACACTGTCACAAGCTGAAAGTGTATATGGATTGTACAATATTGGACCTATTTCGCCGATTACCAAATTAGAGAGACCATTGAATGACAATCAACAAATTTCTAATTCCTCATGTTTTTGGATTTTAACCGATTAGGATATGTTGCTAATATTAATTTTCATATTACGATATTAAGAAAAATGTAATTGTTACTTCCTGTTGTTTTTGTTGTAAGAGATAGAATTAGATTTGTGTGGATTTGTTGAAAGATTACTTTCTTGCTTCTTCTAGGGTGTAGTTTTGCTCCTTATGTGAATGTTTTCCATCTATTATTCTTTGTAGGGCTTGTTTTGTAAAAAGATATTGTGTAAATTTCATTTTGTCATGGAGTATCTTGGTTTCTCCATCTATGGTAATTGAGAGTTTTCCTGGGTATAGTAGCCTGGGCTGGCATTTGTGTTCTTGTAGGATCTGTATGACATCTGCCCAGGTTCTTCTAGCTTTCATAGTCTCTGGTGAGAAGTCTGGTGTAATTCTGATAGGCTTGCCTTTATATGTTACTTGCCTTTTTTCCCTTACTGCTTTTAAAATTCTTTCTTTGTTTAGTGCATTTGGTGTTTTGATTATTATGTGACGGGAGGAATTTCTTTTCTGGTCCAGTCTATTTTGAGTTTTGTAGACTTCTTGTATGTTAATGAGCATCTCTTTCTTTAGGTTAGGGAAGTTTTCTTCTACAATTCTGTTGAAGATATTTACTGGCCCATTACCTTGGGGATCTTCACCCTCTTCTATACCTATTATCCTTAGGTTTGGTCTTCTCATTGCGTCCTGGATTTCCTGGATGTTCTGGGTTAGGAGCTTTTTGCTTTTTGCATTTTCTTTGACTGTTGTGTCAATGTTTTCTATGGTGTCTTCTGCCCCTGAGATTCTCTCTTCTATCTCTTTCTTGTATTCTGTTGATGATGCTTGCATCTATGACTCCTGATTTCTTTCCTAGGTTTTGTATCTGCAGGGTTGTCTCTCTTTCTGATTTCTTTATTGTTTCTATTTCCATTTTTAGATTCTGGATGGTTTTGCTCATTTCCTTCACCTGTTTGATTGTGTTTTCCTGTATTTCTTTAAGGGATTTTTGTGTTTCCTCTTGAAGGGCTTCTAGCTGTTTACGTGTGTTCTCCTGTATTTCGTTGAGGGTGCTATTTATTTCTTTCTTAAAGTCCTGTATCATCACCATGAAAAGTGATTTTATATCTGAATCTTGCTTTTCCAGTGTAATGGTGTGTCCAGGACTAACTAAGGTGGGAGTATTGGGTTCTGATGATGCCAAGGAACCTTGAGTTGTGTTGCTTATATTCTTATGCTTGCCCCACGTCATCTGGTTATCTCTAATGCTACCTGCCCTTGCTAAATCTGACTGGACCTTGTCCTTCCTGTGATCCTGGTTGTGTCAGAATTCCTCAGAGTCAAGCTGTCTCTGTGACCTTGTGATTCTGGGATCCTGTGACCCAGGGCTTGTTAGAGCACCTAGGAGTGGAGCTTCCTCTGGGTGTTTTGGGACTGGCTGCAGAGTTTGCACCCAAGGTCTGCTCAGGGCACCAGCCCAGACAGACCGGAAGAAACCTGAGTCACTGGGCTAGTGGAGTTCCTTGTGTGCCTGGTCCCGCTGGTCCCAGTTACTCCTGGTGTTGGGACAGATGTTTTGTCCTCCTCACCTCTGATCCTAGGTGTGTTATAGTGCCTAGGAGTGGTGCTTCCACTGGGCTGGTGGAGTCCTGTGTGCCTGGTCCCACTGGTCCCAGTTACTCCCAGTGTTGGGACAGATGTTGTGTACTCCTCACCTCTCTCTTTTCTCTTGTTTTTGAAAGATTTGCAGTGGAACTGCATATCTAATAAATAATAAAAAAAAAAAATTCGACAACAAAACCCACTAGATTTGCTTAAAAGCAACTTCCAAACAAAATGGGAAGGGACTTGAAGTCAGAGGCCTATCCCTTTAACCCAGCGAAAGTATTTTTTTTCTATGTAGACAATGAAAACTCTAATTCTATATTAAAATTCTCAGTCATCTGTATCAGTTCAATATGCCCAGCTGCACACACACAGTGATGTTTAAATCCACAGAATGCCCTGACAAAAGAAGACTGATAGGTTGCTAGCTCAGAATACCCAAGGGAACAGGAACAAAAGGTTTATTTAGAATTGACAATCTGTGTAGTTTTGAGTGCTTGCCTCCTTTGGCTGCGTTAACTCCAGAAGGTCTGGAGAAGGAATCCCATTTTCCTCCTCTGGCACCTTGCCCTTAGAAAATGTGAACTGGAAATTCATGACCATGACTTTTCCAGACTCTCAATAGAGGGTAGGAATACATGCAAAGGCAGTGATGGCTGAGCTGGGAGACAGACTTCTTTCAGACAGGCAGACGGATTAAACCCCTCAAAGAAGCAGGACTGTTAGGTTGGAGATAAGGCGACTGCTGGCTTCGGGCCACTGTTGCTTCCTCAAATAGTAGGCAGCAGGAAGTTTATTAACAGAACTTCACTTCTGTGTGAACAAGCACCTGTGTTGGCCCTTGGGCTGAGAGTAATTGGCTAAATGTCAACCAAGCTTCAGACCAGGTATACTAAGTTGTCAAGACAGTGGGTAGTGGAAGCAAAAACAAAAACAAAAACCCCACTAGAATTGTGCTAAGGAAATAGAACATAGAAAGGGCTCCTTTGTTTTAACCAAACCACGAAAGAGCTACTGCTGTAATTCTGAAGCTTAATGTAAAAATATAGTCATATAGACACCCACAGCTGAAACTGCATTTTCAGAGGAGAAAACGAATCATTAATGTTATACAGATTTTTTTTTT
>JADRCD010141361.1:0-32943 GCA_019843815.1 Montemys delectorum | reverse complement strand
AAGACTGGATACAACTAGCTTTAATTTCTTTTCCTGTTCTAACCTGCCTTGTTCTTTGTAGGATATTCTACTCTCTTACTGCTTTTCCCTTTCATTAAAGCTTGCTTAACCTTTCTTCAAGTCTCTATCTGATTCTTTATCTGTAAAGGTGTTATAGGGGAAGTATCCATAACCTTAGGGCACCTCACCTAGGGGCCAAGGTGACTTTTTTGCTGTCAGTTAACAGCAGCTATTCCCAGCTTCTTGAGTGAGTCATCTTAGATGCAGATCCTTTCTACCCTAGCAGACCTTCAGCTGACACCTCGTCTATATCTTAGTGTGAGACCCAAGAAGAACTTCCCTGCTAAGCCTGACCCAGATTTGTGACTCATATAAAGTATATGGAGGTAATAAACATGTAATTTTTAAGCCCCTATAACAGCAAGACAACCAGTTAGGGATAACCAATACAGACTTTGTACTCCAAATTAACTCAGACAGGGTGGGCCTTCTCCCAGATTCTATGAATCCCACATTTTTTTTTTTTATTGGTTTAAATTCCAGTTTTTGAGATGACTGAATTCTGCTTTGGGAGATTATAACAGGCTACTCTATGTTCATAAATATGGCGACAAGAATCTAAGATGGAAGGAGGAAGCTATACACACTTTTTAAGCCTCTACTATGTCAAAGGTATTACTGTCTCATTGTTTAAAATAAAGACAAATGGAGTCATCTGGTAAGGTAAAGATATGCAAGGGCATGACGTGGGCAATTGAGACACTGTAGGGGTATCAATACTGTTTGATTTCCATAGACGTTTAATCCAATTTAACTTATTCTATTATTTATAATATTTAAAGTTTATTTTAATGTGTATTTGTGCTTTGTCTTCATGTATGTCTGTGTACCCCACACATGTATGCATTGCCCGCAGAGACTGAAAGAGGGCACTGGGCATAGATTTGTAGATAGGTGTGAGCCATCACGTGGGTTCTGGAAATTAAACCCAGGTCCTCTGGAAAAATAGCCAGTGTTCTTAACTGCTGGACCATGTTTCCATCATCAATTTTCTTTCTTTTTTAATCAACAAATCTGTGTATATAGCAGTCACCTGACCAATATTCATATCAAATCACTTGGATTTGTTTGCTTTGTTGTTGTTGTTTTGTTTTCCAGACAGGTTTCTCTCTGCCTCCCAAGTGCTGGGATTAAAGGCGTGCACCACCACCTCCCGGCAGGAGTTGTTTTCTTGCTGCACTCTCCATAAGTTTTGATGCGCTACCTACTAATAAAATCTGACTACTTACAAATATGATTTTTTTTTAAATTCCATTACAGCGTGGACTTAGAACTGTAATCTACTTTTGTAACACACACATTCCTTCCTGTTTGCTTCTAAGAGCAGCACTGAGAAGCAAAGAAGAAAACCACCTGCTACCAGAAACCCATAATTATTTTTCCCTATACTAGAAGGTGCCTCTGTTCCCCTCAGTTCCTGGTCAATGTCTGCCCTTTGAAATTGAACCTCTAGGAGTGATTTCATACTGAGTGGTGTTTAGACAACACTTTCTACCTACCAGGATACAATGAATCTAATGTATATTTCTGCTTTTTATAGTTTTATTTAATTGTTTTAAACTTATTTTAATCCTTTTCCAGTGAATTTAAAGAAAAAACTAGTGCACAAAAGCTAGGAAACAGACCGAAGCAACACTTGACAGTGTTTTGAGATAAAGTTGTCTAGAGGTTTCCTTGTATTGCTTGACATTGCAGGAGATTGATCTGTTACAGAACCTTCCAGAAAAAGTACCGTGGGTGTTAGTGGCCTTCTGTGTTGTTGGATACTCATAGGAAGTATGGCAATTTTCCTCTTGGAAGGCTTGTGAGCATAGGATTTGGCCTGTTTTCACATGGAGTGTGAGAATCTGTCAGTACTTGAAGAAATGGTACCAGGAGATGTAGATAAGAATTTTCAGTAACTTGAGCCTTCAGAGATAATGATTGGCAGTTTTGTTGAAGCAAGCATTTCCTCTGACGTTTTTGAGATGCTTTGTTTTGGGTTAGGTGGAGCTCTTCCTACACGCTCATCTCCTTCCACCCTCATACACCTGGGAAGTCTGGTGAAGCCATGATGGAAGAGGACAAATAGTATGCATCTAAAGGTTGCATAATCTCCTCTCCCCCCATTTCTCCTACACCCTGCTGAGTGTTCCCTGCTGTTCATTAAGGCCTTCATTTCTGCTTTGGCATTACACCTCCAGGTAGACAATATCATATGGTTTGGGTCCACTGACTTACTGGTTTCAGGAGAGTCTAGGATTTGACATGTAGTCAAGACTATCTAAGAAAATCTATGAATCAGTTAACTGTTGCCATGTAACCAACTACCACAATATTCAGATGTTTCAAATCAGTAGTTCTCAAATTTTCTGCTACTGTAACACTTTAACACAATTTCTCATGCTCTGGTGATCCCCAAACATAAAATGACTTCATTGCTACTTCACAACTGTAGTTTTGCTAATGTTGTGAACTGTAATGTAAATATCTGATATGCAGTATATCTGATATGTGACCCCTAAAGGGATTGCAACCCACAGATTGAGAACCCATTTTAAGCACTTAGAGTCTGTTATAATTCATACCTCCATACGTGTGTTCTGCAGCTCTTCTCAGCTGACCTTGCCTGTGGACCTGTGGCTAGCAGTCCAGGAAAGACTCTCTTGTGTTTGAGGGTGGGCTGTCTATAGGTTGGTCTGGGTTGGATCCAGTTGATGTGATTTATCTCTGTTCCATATGACCTCTCACATCCCATCGGGATAGCTATAGTCTGTCCTCATATTCAAGGTAGAACGTTGAGACAGTGACTATGAAGTTCTCTTGAAGCTTAAGCTCAGAACAAGCACAGAACTTTATCGCATCCGCCATACTCTGTTGGCTAGTTTAAGCTGTAAGACCGAAGACCAGAAAACTTCAAAAGGTAAGGGAAGAGGCTGTACTTCATGCTGATAGAAACCATAAGTTCATATTATACAGGTTATTATGTCATAGAGAAGTAGAAAATTGGAGACATTTCTGTAAGCAGTCTTCCAGAGTAAAGATAAATGTCAAGATGAAGATTGACTCTCTTTTTCTCACTGCTGGGTACAAAGAAAGTAGATGTGAACCACCAGAGTTTGCTAACAGCTTCATTCCTACTAGGAGGGAAGCCAGCTGAAGGACCAAGCCAACATACAGTGAGAAATAAGGCAAGACTCACAAGAGGAAAGTACCACAGCTCTCATGATATTGTGGATTCCTGAGCGTTGGCCAACAACCCATATCCCTCCTTGGATCTTAGGGATAGCACCAGTAAATTCTGACATTATCCAGGCCTGTGAGATTGGTGCTTTATTTTTGGAACTCAGACACACAAATGGTTCCATAATTCAATGAAGGAATACTTCGCTTCTCTATAGAGTAGTGCCTCCCTACCCAAGAGAACCAAGGATCTTCTGTGGAAGTGAAGAAAGTATACAGAATTGCAAAAGGCAGTGACTAAAAAACAAAGTCAGCATCTTAGGACTGAATAGCAGGAGATCTTACTCCAAAGAAGCTCATATCAGTGACTCTAATCCTGTATTTATGGAATATTCAACAGGCTAAAAGGGTCACTTAAATTTTCAGATATAATTTAGTGTCTCTTATGGGAGAAATTACACGTTTCAGTAGACAGTTACTTGAGCTCTTTTTAATTTACATCTTCTGAAATGTTCCCTCAGTTTATTTTCTCTATATTTCCACCAGTCAGGATTTCTGTTAAATATATATTTACATCCACAAATGTTATTCATATACTAAATGTGCTTTCCATCAACTTACATAATCCATTAAGATTCTAAAACACTTTTTAATAAGAATTAAACTCCCCCCCCCACACACACACACAGCTTATTTTCAGTAGTTAAAATTTTCATTTGTTTTGAGACAGTACCAGATAGCCTGGAACTTGCTATGTAGACTATGTTTCAAGCACAGTGAGAGCGGCTTACATTTACTTTTTGAGCACGGAAATTAACAGTGTGTGCCACTATACCCAGCCATGGTAGTCAATTTTTAAATGCTGTAGATTCACCAAGAACAATGAAACACATCTTTGTGAAGTATTCATAGCTTCTGTTAGCCATTCTTTACTAATTTTAACAATAAGTAAATGTCTTAATCATCAACATTCAACATCACTAGAAGTGATAATACCACATGATGGAGGACGCATTCTCAATCTACTATGATAAGAAGTCAAGCGTGGATGGAAATATGATGATAGAACATGGGAAGTCATGTACAATTTCAGATCAGCCCTACGTATCAGGAAGAAAAAGTGTAAACAAATTTTTATCAAGTTTCAATTAGGTCTAACCTTAAGAACATTTGTAAATATTTCAAATAGAAAGACTGAGTAACAATGAACATCTGAGAATTTTCATCTTAGCTCAATGGTGTAGAATGCTTGGCTTAAGCAGAATAACCATGTACATCCCTGTATTGTACATCAGTGTTGCATACACACTGCACAATATCAAAAGCACTGGTCACATAGACTGTGAACCAAATGAATCTCCCTGCACTTGTATGGGCACAGTATACAATCTGCCCATGTGTGGTAGCTGTGTATTAACATCCCTTGTGTTATTTGTTAAACAACTGCTTAGAAATGCTGTCCAATTTCATAAGCTCTGTGTGTCTCATGCTCCAGTCATTTGTTCTAAGCTTGTGATGGTTTGGATGAGAAGTGTCCCCCATGTGGTTAAATATTTGAACACTTGGTTCCCCTGTTAGTAGTGCTGTCTGGGGAGGTTTAATGGCCTTGCTGGAGAATATACATCATTGAGGGAGGATTTGAGAGCTCATAGCCTCAGTCTTCTTCCAGTTTTCTATCTTCTCTTTGTGTTTGGGGTTGGAGACTGTATCTCTCATCTTTCTGCTCCAGCTGCCTGTTGCCATTACCTCCCCCACCAATATGGATTCTCTGTCTGGGAATCTAAGCGAAAATAAGCTCTTTCTTCATAATAATTGGGTTTGGTCATGATGATTTATCAAAGCAACAGGAAAGTAACTAATACAAAACATTTCTTACTAAGAAGAAAATGGGCCTAGAGTCACTTAGTGACAGTTAGTGGCCCTGCTTTCTTGTCATCAAGCCTCTACCAGGAGAATGACTATGCTGGAAAGGAAAGAGGTAGTAGTCACCTCATGCCAGGCAATCGCTTGTTCTTCAGGAGCTATCATCAGCCAAACATGATTCTTCCCTTTCCTGAGAAATACTTTCTTCTTCATCATAGTTAACAGCCTTTCTACTGTCTGTGTAGAGGCTTTATGGACACCCATCACTATGATGCAGTCTCCACTTACGCCTTTCTTACACTGCCAACTTTTAGGGAAAAATCTGTGTTGTTCTCAGATATAACGGTAAATACTCTCACTTATTATTTACTCGCGACTCCACACTGTGCCAAAGACCTTACTATCTTCACTGTCTCTTTCAAGGTAGGTATAGCTTTCTTGGATCCCAAATTTTAAAGACATTAAATGTGAAAATATTAAGTGGTTTAGATCAAACTGGCCCAGAACCTAGGGCGCAGTGTCTTCCACAGAAAACAAAAACAAAAGCAAACAAACAAAAATACCCTCTCAGACATTTCACAGAGGATTTCAACAGAGGAAAGTCTGGATTAAGATACTGTGGTGGTTTGAAAGACTATGGACCCCTTAGGCTCACAAAGAGTGACACTTTTAGGAGGTAGGAGATATATGATATATATGTGTATATATATGCTAATATACACATATGATATATATATATATGTATGTAAACATATATATACACATATATATTTATATAATCTATGTGTTATCTTTGTGTCACTAAAAAATATACCTGACCCATAGAAATAGGGGAAAGTAGTTGAAAGCTTTATTCTGGTGCACAGTTTGAAAGGGTATTAGTTCATTGGGGTAGGGACAGGCATGGTAGAATTCATGGTAGGAAACTTGTGGCAGAGTTTATCCTGTTATGGAATACCAGGAAGCAGAGAGCATGACGAGAATCAATGCTTAGATTATACTCTTAAAAGACCTAGCACTAGTGACAGATTTCTCCCAGACCTACCTTCTAAGGTTTCCATAATTTCTTAAAATAGTGCCAACTTAGGGACCAATACTTTAAAATATAAGCTTATGTATGACATTTCAAATCCAAATGTTAACAAGACACAAGCAGAAACTTGAATTTATTACTTCTGCTCTGTAATGCCCATTATACGAGTAAGATCAGGCCACCCTGATAGAGGGATCTGAAAGACATGAAGTTATGAGAAAAGACACCCAGCTAAGCCCTTCTTTTTTTTTTTTAGATGTTTTCTTATTTACAATATTCCTTTCCCAAATTCCCCTCCAAAAAAAAAAAAAAGGAAAGAAAAATGAAATAAAATAAGAAAAATAAAATAAAAAAAACAAAAACTAAAACAATTTCCCGTTTCCCCCCAACTCCTGCTCACCATCCCACCCCCTCCTGCTTACTGACCATGACATTCCCCTACACTGAGGCATAGAACCTTCACAGGGCCAAGGGCCTCTCCTCCCATTGATGACCAGCTTGGCCATTCTCTGCTATATGCATGCTGCTGGAGCCATGATTCCCCCCATGTGTACTTTTTGTTTGGAGTTTTAGTTCCTGAGAGTTCTGAGGGTACTAGTTAGTTCATATTGTTGTTCGTCCTAAGGGGCTGCAGACCCTTCAGCTCTTTGGGTCCTTTCTCTAACTCCTTCATTGGGGACCCTGTGCTCAGTCCAATGGATGGCTGTGAGCCTCTATTTCTGTATTAGTCAGGTACTGTCAGAGCCTCTCAGGAGACACCAGCTAAGCCTTTCTAGTTGTCAGATTAACCTTTGGAAGCATGAGCAAGCCCTGCCCAGATCAGGTGGCCTAACTCCAGATCACAGAACAGTTCAATCAACCCATAGATTCATAGAAAACAGCAAGCAGCTATTTGATGTCATGAAGCTTCTACGTTTGTTATATAACAAGAGATAGCTGATGCAGTTACCATGGGTTGTTTCTGGACTACAGCCAGTGAAGCATCCATTGCCAAGCGGCCTTTGGATGCATGCTGATGGCAGCACAGATGTTCTGTGAGAACAAGATGTAGCAGCTGGCACCATATGACCTTCCAATTGACAAAGGCCACCCACAGAGTTTATGCCATTACTGGACCTGCTCATCGCTAGGGCTGTGTGTTATGGTTTTAATGTATTCCTTTCAAAATTCTTGTGTTCAAACATAACTACCAATATGATAGTATTAAAAGGAGGACCATTAAAAACTTATTAGGTCATGAGGGCTCCTCCCTTATTAGTGGAATTTTGGTCCTCATTAAAGATGTGTTACTTAGCCTTTGGCCCTCTTGTCCTTCTGCCATGAAAACACATGGCATCACTCCCCTCTGGAGAACGCAGTAACCAAGTACATTTCTCAAAATTCCAAGCAGTATTCCAGATTTACCAGTGACTTGATCTTGGAAATCACAGTCTCCAGATTCACTTAGGAAAGCTAAAGTATTAGAGTATAGAAATTTCACATTGCTTTTGGACACTTGCTTTTGGGACTCTGAGTTAGTGGGGGGTGAAGGTAAGGAGGCATTAGGCTGCTGTGCTGGGAGAAAGCCCAGGACACATAGAGATATTCTAGTTACCACTCAATGCATGACAAAGGTAACAGCAAACTTTACTAGCAGATGCATTCGTATAGCTCCAGGCCCCAGAATCAAGGCCAAAAACCTAAAGCTGAAGCCCTGGGTAATGCTCTGGGGACAGTCTTCCCCTAGTGTGCCTTGTCCAAATTCTTCAGCTATGGAATCTATATATAATAGGTGATTTTATTTTTTGTCTTATGGGGTGACTTGTTATAATGAAGTAGCAATGGAAACATCACTTAACTATTTTCTCTGTCACTTAATATGGTCAAATTGCATTGTCTAATGGTTGCTTGGTTGAGTGATTGATGGATAGATTTTCTCATATTTTATTCTCCCTATTAAAAATTAGAGTAGCTCTGCTAATGTAATTACTTACCTATGTTGACCAAGACAGTATTAGCACATAGTGGTCAATGAATAGTTGTCAAATGAATAAAAGAATTGATGTTTACCTTATAGAACTAAAGTGAAAGTTTCTAGAAAACACTGGGGATGTGCTTGTGTGAAATAGAGATAGAGATTTTTTTTTCATAATATGTGTGTAAGCTATCCTGACAAACATTCCAGCGTTCATTGAATACACATACATAGAACACCTGTCCTGCAGCATAAGCTAGCCTCTCTAGGGGCCCTTTCTCAGAGGTGTACTGACAACTGAAGTATGGGGCACCATAGGTAGGGCATAGCCACAGAAGTGAGCCCCTTACAAGACAGATGGCGACAGTGGCTCCACAACACGAATACTTTCAGGGCTCTGCTCAAAGCACCAAATAAAACAGGTATCCCATAATGCTTGTTGACTTGTGAGCAAGCAAACATGTTTCTGAGGCAGGTAGAAAGCAGAGAAGGGAAGGGTGAGTAACTACACAATGGGGGGTAGCTATTAAATGTCTAAGAAGCACAGGGTCCCAGTTTGCTTGCTATGTTATCATAAAGAGCCATCACAGAGCCCAAGATAAAGGATCCAGGAACCCAGCACAAACATATCCCTGTCTTTTGAAATCAGGTCCATTAAAAAGACATGAAAAAAAAATAATGGCATCTCCCTCAGGTTTCTGCTTGAAGGTGGATTCATGCAATCTCAGCATTTTATCCTGGAAGCTCCCCAGAGAAGGTGCACTGGGGAAGCAATTTGTATCTCTTTTAACTAAGACAGGAAGCCTTGAAGTCTGTGGGTCACCCACTTCCCCCAGACTCCCATCCAATTGCTGAGAAACATGTCAGATCTGAAGATTTCGTGGGCTCTTAACTGTATGTGATTTCCCTCCTGGCATTTACATCTGAGGCAAATGAAAAGCCTTGGGTTTTATAGCTGAGTTAGGATGCTGAAAATGTTCTTATGTAGAGTGTATCTGAAATTAATTAAGATATGTAGAAAGTTTATGTATATGAACAGGGAAACAGGATACATTACATTATTGTATTAAATAAATGTGAACAACTAAAAGATTTATGCATGCTTTTTGAGGTCTTAGGCATTTTGAACACATTCTTTCCCAGCCCCCACTCTCTGGAAGAGGGTTAGATAGCCCTGCTACTTTGTAGAGTGAGAAAAATGAGGTTTAAAACTCAAGTAGATATATGCCTAGGAGTGGTATAGCTGGGTTCTTTGGTAGTACTATGTCCAATTTCCGGAGGAACCGCCAAACTGATTTCCAGAGTGGTTGTACCAGCTTGCAGCCCCATCAGCAATGAAGGAGAGTTCCTCTTTCTCCACAACCTCTCCAGCATCTGCTGTCACCTGAGTTTTTTATTCTAGCCATTCTGACTGGTGTGAGGTGGAATCTCAGGGTTGTTTTGATTTGCATTTCCCTGATGACTAAGGATGTTGAACATTTCTTTAGGTGCTTTTCAGCCATTTGGTATTCCTCAGTTGAGAATTCTTTGTTTAGCTCTGTACCCCATTTTTTATTAGGGTTATTTGGTTCTCTGGAGTCTAACTTCTTGAGTTCTTTGTAAATATTGGATATTAGCCCTCTATCAGATATAGGACTGTTAAAGATCTTTTCCCAATTTGTTGGTTGCTGTATTTTCCTATTGATGATATCTTTTACCTTATAGAAGCTTTGAAATTTTATGAGGTCCCATTTGTCAATTCTTGATCTTAGAGCAGAAGCTATTGGAGTTCTGTTCAGGAAAATTTCCCCTGTATTCATGTGCTTGTGGCTCTTCCCCACTTTCTTTTCTATTAGTTTGAGTGTATCTGGTTTTATGTGGAGGTTCTTGATCCACTTGGACTTGAGCTTTGTACAAGAAGATAAGAATGGATCAATTTGCATTTTTCTACATGCTAACTAACAGTTGAACAGCACCATTTGTTGAAAATGCTGTCTTTTTTCCACTGGATGGTTCTAGCTCCTTTGTCAAAGATTAAGTGACCATAGGTATGTGGGTTCATTTCTGGGTCTTCATTTGTATTCCATTGATCTACCTGCCTGTCACTGGACTAATCCCATGCAATTTTTATCACAATTGCTATGTAGTATAGCTTAAGGTCCAGGATGGTGATTCCACCAGAGGTTCTTTTATTGTTGAGAATAGTTTTGGCTATCCAGGGTTTTTTGTTATTTCAGATGAATTTGCAAATTTCTGTTTCTAAGTCTGTGAAGAACATGTAATAAGAACACATGCTCCACTATGTTTATAGCAGTCTTATTTATAATAGCCAGAAACTGGAAACAACCCAGATGTCCCTCAACAGAGGAATAGATACAGAAAATGTGGTACATCTACACAATGGACAACTACTCTGCTATTAAAAACAATGAGTTTATGAAATTCTTAGGGAAATGGATGGATCTGGAGAGTAACCCAATCACAAAAGTACACACATGGTATGCACTCTCTGATAAGTGGTTATTAGCCCAGAAGATTGGAATACACAAAGTACAATCCATAAACCACAAGAAACTCAAGAAGAAGGAAGACCAAAATGTGTATATTTCACTCCTTCTTAAAAGGCAGAACAAAATACCCATGGAAGGAGTTGTAGAGTCTAACTATGGAGCAGAGACTGAAGGAAGGACAATCCAGAGACTGCTCCACCTGGGTATCCTTCCCTTATTCAATCATCAAGTCCAGACACTATTGGGGATGCCTACAAGTGCTGGCTGACAGGAGCCTGATATAGCTCTCTCATGAGAGGCTCTGACAGTACCTGACTAATACAGAAGTAGAAGCTCACAGCCATCCATTGGACTGAGTACAGGGTCCCCAATGAAGGAGTTAGAGAAAGGACCCAAGGGGCTGAATGGTTTGCAGCCCCTTAGGACGAACAACAATATGAACTAACTAA
This sequence comes from Montemys delectorum, assembly GCA_019843815.1. Taxonomy (NCBI): domain Eukaryota; kingdom Metazoa; phylum Chordata; class Mammalia; order Rodentia; family Muridae; genus Montemys; species Montemys delectorum. The sequence goes on along the minus strand of JADRCD010141361.1, from coordinate 21,933 downwards.
TACCCTCAGAGCTCCCAGGGACTAAACCACAAACCAAAGAATACACATGGTGAGAGTAATGGCTCCAGCAGCATATGTAGCAAGGGATGACCAAGCTGGTCATCAATAGGAGGAGAGGCCCTTGGCCCTGTGAAGGTTCTATACCCCAGTGTAGGGGAATGCCAGGGCCAGGAAGTGGGAGAGGGTATGTTGGTGAGCAGGGGGAGGGGGAAGGGAACAGGTTTTTGTTGTTGTTGTTTTCAGAGGGGAAACTGGGAAAGGAAATATCATATGACATGTAAATAAAGAAAATATCTAATAAAAATAAAACTCAAGTAGAATAGAGAACAAGTATATTCAAGTTCCTGATTCACTAAGTTCTTTTTACAATGCTTTTTGTAATAATGAACTTTAGAGACTTCTATGGACCTTGCTGAGCCCTAAAACATAACCATCAAAGAAGTCAAAGATAGGATTGCTAAAATGGTTCAGTGAGTGAAGACATTTACAGAGTAGGCTGAGTGACCTAAGTTAAAACTCCTCAATCCATGTAAGTTAGATGGAAGGACAGAAATGACCCCACAAAGTGGCTCTTTCACCTGTACACATATGCCATGCCATACAGAATGCCACCATCCATACACGTCATATTCCATATATATACAATGATGATGGTGATGGTGATGATGAGGATGAGGATGAAGATGATAATTGTTTTGTCTAATGCAGAAGACAAGGATGAAGCCCATCAGACCACTGAGAGAAATAGATGATTACATGCAGAGAATTGCCTGTGTAAATCATGAAAATGATATCAAAATAGACATCTTTGTCAACATACAAATATTATTCATGTGTGTCATGTATTCTTCGCTAGTTTAAGAGTCCTTGTATATTTATCTAACCTCTCTTATAGGAAGCAGTATAATGGGCTGAAAAGGTATATGTGTTTAAGTAAGGAAGTCCTGTCTCATGAATGTCATAATGAGATAATATCACTTCTCATTCCAGGCTGTACCATCTATATCATAGTGTGATAATTGGCCGTTATTCTGTGTATGAAGTATCTTATAGATGGTCTACCACATAATAAAGTACATAAGCCTTACTTGTCTGTCCTCATATTTAAACCAGCAGGTAAGATCCTTGAAGGCTGCAATCTGGCACACTGCCTTGCCGATGAGAGTTTCATAAATATTTATCAAATGCATGGATGCATGAATAACCATAGGATGTAAACATATTAATCACTGTAATGTGAGCAGTAAAACCCATATACATTTCAGCAACTTTCCCAACTAGGGTACTATTGATTCACCACCTGGGATCCTCATCCCGGTCTTCCTAAGAGCTGATGGTTTTCCCCACATGTCCATTTCCGACACCAGGCTTGGTCCATCCACCAACCCTAGGACCCTTGTATCTTTGTAGGTCAATAGCAGCAGAAATTGTTTCTGCATCACAGACCCAGAAGATGAAAGCCGACCATCATTCCACTAACTTTCAACCATAGAAACTTGATCACATGGTCACACCTGGAAGCAAGGGAACCTGGGAAGTAAGTTTCCTCATTAGACAGTTGACCTGTTATTTCACACTGTGGATAAGAGCCAATTGTTACAACAAAAATAGTTTTTAAAAAAAGGAACCAGAAAGTTAGAGGTCAGGTTGAATATTTGTCAATAATCAGAGGAGTTATTTCCATAGCAGGTCTTCATAACACAAGTTTCAGTAACTGGCAAATTCAAATGAGTACATAACATAAGTACTGAATAAAATAGGTCATGTTTGGGGCAATGAAGATCAGTGAGGACTCGGACCAATATTAAACTCTCCCTTTGCCTCAGGCTTATCACACCTGTTAATATTGTCAGTATCATAGGTCCAGACGTAGCAAGGGTCCCATTCTCCTTATTCATTTTATTAATTTTAGTTAAACCACAGCAGTAATTTTGGAGCATGTAAGATATCTCAGATGGATAGCCTGATGAAGATTAACACACTAAACACACTCAAATCAACTAGCACTAGGATGAAAATCCGAACATCCCCAGCTTCTGAGAAGATGGCCAGCTGCTCCTTTCTAGGCAGATCTTTCAAAGGACATATGATGGTGATGATGTGGATAATGGTATCTTTTTCTAATTTTTTATGTATTATAGTAGCCATTTAGGCATTTCTAACCTGAAAATACCTCCTTTGTAAATAGATAAATGTCCTTTTGTATATAGTTCCCCATAGTACCAGTGGTCATCTGAAAGACTGTGTAGGAGCTGCCTGATCTACAAGTAGCTCAGATGGAGGCTAATTCTGCTCCATGTGGAGAATCATCCTCCAGGAAACTAGCTGACTTGAGGTTGGTCAAATGGTAACTAAACAATGAGGAGGGACACATGTTTGTCCTTTGATGTTTATGGTGAGAACAATTAGAACTCCTCTTTTGCCATGTTCTATTTTAACTAAAACAAGTCAAAAGCCGGATGAGGACTCAAGGAACAGCGAAAGATTCTTTGTGCAAGAATCTGCAAGCATATTACAAAGCAGGAAAGAATGGAGGTGTATCGTATAGTCACTGTATCATATGGTAAGTACCATAAACTACCTGAAGACCTTGTAACTCAGAGACAGCAGAAAAGAAAAGGAGACCACACAGGACCCATGCAATCACTTCTTATCACTTCTCAGTTCTAAGACCAAGTATAATCAAATTTTAAATCAGTGTTTGGATATTTTGTCAAGTACATGGTGCCTATGTTGAGTTGGATAGAAGGCAAAGAAGGCTTTGGGGTCTTTGCTTTGAACAACTTGCAGCCAAATGCACCAGCAATGCCCAGGAAGGCAAAGCCAGGAGAGAATTAGCATGAGTCACGAGATAGGGGAACTGTGTGATGAGAAGAGACAACTCAAGGGAGCAGTGGTGGAAGCCAGCCTGAGTCTGGCCCACAGGGCCCTCTAGAATATATTTACTTCATTCTTGGTCTGCCTGAAGGCTGGAGCCCTGGGCTTATGGCTTCTGTACCATTACTAGCTGGCTGTGTGGACATCAGCTTGGACGCCAGTCCCTGCAAGTGAAATGGGTGACCTCAGGATAGGCTTGCAGGCTGTAGGTACATCTTTTAACAACCTAGGTCAGAGACACTGAATGTGAATGTAGAAATCAAACACTGGAGACCTGGGTAAGGCATTAGCCTGCCTTTTGGCTCTCTTGCACAGTAGAATTCTTGTTCTACCCCATGCAGGCCACTGTGTCTGAGGCTTCCCTCATTTCCTGCCACTAAATCCTTGCCAGTCATTGAAAGTTGTTATGCAAAAATCCAAACTTCGAGGTACAGCCATAGGAAAGTTAAGTCATTAGACCTTATGTGAAAGGTGGCTAGGTTGGGGCCCGAGCACTGTTATTTCTTCTCTACTTTCCGATGGGCTGTTTGCTGCCTGCTTGTCTGATGCTCCTGGCAGGTACTGTAGGTTTTCATGGATCAGCAAGGGGACAGTATTGTTGGTCCCCTGTTCCAGGAAATCCGAATGAGGCCGGTGAGGAAAAGGGAATATTTTATCAGCTAAGAGAAAATTTCAATCGATGTGCTTAATTAGGTCAGATCCCCATTTTCCTCTGAGTCTTTTCTAGTTCTTTGAAGTCAAAGGCCGCATTGGAGAGGGAGAGGAGAAAATATTGGAAAGAGAATTGGAAAGAAGCAGTGGGCATATTTAAAAAAATTCCATTGGTTCTTTTAGAGGGTTGAATTCAAATAAAGTTAGCTATCAACCTTATCGACATACAAAAGCTTAAAATAAAATGTAGGGCAATCCCCCCGAAGGAGGGAGATCTCCTTCAGTATGGAGAAGACTTTCCCAACTTGTTAACAGCCCCACTCTCACCCTCTCTCCCTGTAATACTGATCGAGTCTATAGCCAGTCCAAACATTCCTCGGTGGTTTAGTTATTTTAGGTAAAATAGAAGATTTCATATATATTTGAAATTTTCCAAGGAGGAAGCACCATGGGTTGGTGACTCTGGGGGTTTGAGCTTCAGTCTCAGGTGGCTCTGAGGCAACATCATTGTCTGCTGGTAGGATTGCCCTTGTATCTGTGCCAGTATGTGCAGTGGCCAGTGACAGGTGCGAACTTGAATCATGGTTAGTATGGCTAAAGAACTCAGATTGTCTTTTTCCTTCATGTGTCTGCACACATGTATGTATATATGTGTGTGTATATAATATGTTTGTTTATGTGATTGTGATGAATGTGTGTATCTGTGTATTCAGGTGAGTGGATGGAGTCAGAGGTCATAGGTAGGTTCTTCTTCAGTTTTTCTCCAGCTTATTTTTTGAGTCAGAGTCTCTCACTGAAACTGGAGCTCACTACCTGGCTTGTAAGCCCCTGAGATCTGCCCGTTTCTCCCTTCCCAATCAGGGGTCATGGACATGTGCCCCTGCAATCAAATTTTTGCATAATTGCTGGGATCCAAGCTCAGGACCTCTTGCTTGCAAAGCAAGCCCCAAGAGCTCAACTCTGACTTTACTTCGTTATAATGGTTAAGTTTTCATTCCAGCAGCCACATGGCTACATGAGGATAAGAAAATGTTAACGACTGTGTCTGCCTCCCTATATCCACACTGGGGAGTGAACTCCACTCTGTGTCCCATCAAAAGGTGGGTTCCATGTCCTGGCACAGTCCTCTTACCCAAACTTGGAACTTGCCACATGGCTACCCAGCAGAAACTCAGAAGGATTTTAAGCTTCTGTGAATGTGGTTCTTTCAAATGAGTCCTTAAGTTAAGAAACCTATAGCCCATTGCCTTTTCAAATAGATGAAGAAACAAAGTCTGTTAGCTAAACTTGGCTCCATAACAAACCATCCCATGACACTGACTTGAAATAACAGTGATTTACTTAGCTCATGATACTGTGGCTAACAAATTTAGGATGGGTGTAGCAGGACAGCTTTGTCACTCTGTGCTAAATTTGTGCATCTGTGGGAAGATCTTGGTCAACTGGGAGTGGCTAGGATAGGGTGACCTCAGCCACACGGTTTATCCTCCCAGCCTGGGGAACCCACCTCTGAAAAGCTAGCCCAGCCCAAGATGGCTGAGCAGTTTTCTACAAAGGCATCTTTCCTGTACAAGTGACTGATGCCAGCTCTGAGGATGTAGACAATGTCACTGGTGCTACATGCTGTTGATCAAAGCAAGTTAGAAGGCTGGCTAAGGTGACAGTAACAGGAAGCGGCTCCCACCCTTTGGTGGGACACACAGTGGAGTTTATTGCAGAGTGTGGTATAGGGAAGCACACCACAGTTATGGGCATTTCTTATCCTTAGTGATTCTGAATGAGGAACTATTAAGTAGTTGGCTCGAGGAAAGTAAACAAACTTTTATGACAACTTACCCCCTAATCATGGGATCCTGGCTCTTGGCTTATTTCTTGGATTCTCTATGTAAGTTATGCTCTCGTAGGCCCCACTTTTCCTTATCTATGGAAAGAGACAAAGAGGATTTAACTTCCTCTGCTTCCACCAGTTCTCAATTGATGTGATGTGTTGACCTTCTTGGCTATCCTCAGGCAGGGCACCTACAACAAAGGGGAAGTAATGGTTGGGCAGACCTCTGTGAGCCCTGTCAGGTGGCTGAAAGCAGCCTCTGTGGAAGAGGCTATTGAAAGGCCAGAAGAATTTACTCAGGGGGAAAAAAAATTAAAGGCGAGTCTTTATAGTAGTGCTCCGCTTTTTGAAGAAGGGTTGTAAAAGATTGAATTTGGAAAAGATGGGGTTTTTCTTGTAGGCTTTTCTAATTTGTAATCCCACTGCTTCCTTTTCCTTTCACAACTATACAACTTTGATGCCCACGAGTCAAGTAATCTAAATATCTTCCCAGTTTCAGAAGCTTGACAATATTTTCACATTGATCTCCCATCCGCTAAATCAGGCCTTGCAGATCTGAAAGCAGCATTGCCAGTAAAATCCCTGTGATAGAAAAGGGCCGCTGTTTCTGTTTCCCTGTTTCACAGGCCATGGATCTCCAGGATGGCATTCGTGCTGATGGAAACGCCTCTGAGCAGCCAACTCACGACTGTCAGTTCAAACTTTCGTATTTTGCCAAATTGCTGGCTCACAAGTCTTCACGTGTGAAATAAACAGAAATGAGTAGGAGGGAAAAGATTCAGGGGAAAGAGGCTGTGTGGGTGATACTCACGGAACGATGATAAAGACGAGAAAAGGAGGGAGGATTGGAAGGGAATGAAAGAGGATGGCAGGAGGTAGTGGAAGGTCAGGAGAGACCAAAAGCAAATTGCATGCAGAGGGAAGGAGAAGAGGATGGCTACAGACAAGAGAGAAGGCTCTGAGAGGAGGAGGAGGGGAGAAGAGAACAGGAGAGAGTGGGTAATGGAGAAGAGCAGCAGGGATCAGAATCAGTACCACAGCCAACTACTGCTCTGTCCTCCACACCAGCTTTCCAGATGTGGTGGAGTCTTAGGGGAGCTCAGCTGCTTTTAGTGACTGAACTGAATGGAAGTCAGATGGAAGAATTCCTGGATTTGTTCTGACCTTCTTAGCCGTGTGACTGCTGACCAGAGGCTTGCCATCTCTGGATATTTGTCTTTTCACATACAAAAATCATATGAGGTTGGTGTTTGTTCTTAAGAAAAATCTTTTGGAACTAGGGATTTCTTTTTTGTGTGATTTTTTTTTGTATTGATTCTGTTTTTGTTTCTTGTTTTTGATACAGGGTCTTGCTATGGAGCTGAGGCTGGTCTGGAACTCATAGAACTCTTGCCTCCCAAGAGCTAGGATTATTGGTGTGCCTTTCCCTTACCCAGGTTCGCATGGGATTTTATTTATTAAAAACAAAATATATTTTATATTATATAATATGTATAGATTACATATGTGCACATATATATGTACACACATATATATTACAGATTATCAGATCTGGTCAGTGCAACTTGGAAACATCTGGGTTTGACAATCTTCCTTAGCTTACAATGACTGAAACCAGACTCTAAGATGAAGGTTCCTGAGTTAATGGTCTATAAGAAACATGCTTTCAGAATGAGAGGTGAAGACAGAATGTTGAAGGCTTAAGGTTGAACAAAAGATGCATTTGGGACAATCCTTAGCTTCAACTTGACCCCTGGATGTCTTTGGAGCATTAATTAGCCACCAAAATTTACCCCTACCAAAATAATGGACTTAGGTTTTCCTAAGCTTGACTGGAGGTCAGATGCTTCCGTTTTTCAATACTGAAGAGAAAAGTGCAGGATGGGCAATATGAACATGAGAGCAGCAAGTATCATTAAATTAGGGACAGCAGAAGGGACATTAGAGAGTCTGGGGTGGTAACAATGTCTATCACATCTTAACAGGGAACTCTGAAGCTTAGGGTCTAGGTAGGTAAGTGGTCTACAGAAAGAGCAGTCATTCTAGACTGGTTAGACATTAGCCAGTTAGAGACTAGCAGCACCTTCTCACCACAGCAGACACAGAGCGGAGCTTATGTGAACCCCAGGTCTACTTTTAGCTTAAGTCATCTCCAGGCAGAATCTTAGTGTTGGTTTATCACTGGGCTATGGAATAGCTTCCTTCGATTTTTATTATATTCTTTCTTGCCATCGCATGAGTCTCTCCAGCTATTACTGAATTAATAGTGGACAATTGACCCTTCTTTCAAATTATCGTTAGTATTTCAAACTACTTCTAGGTTTTAATTTTTTTGTCCAATGTCCTTGAGGTCCCTATCCCAATGGGATTTGCTCTTGAAAGATAACTCAGCTTCTTTCTAAAGAAGGCAGCAAGTATCATAAAATAGAAAATAAAAAAGAAAATTAGATTTAAATAAGCAAAAACTGAGAGACAATAAAAGAAGAAAGAGTGATTAAATTAGATGAACTGTACTTTGAAGGAGTAGCTTTCTGGGCAATTTCTTACACAACTCAGACTATATAGAGCAGACACATACATGTTCACACATATACACAGGTGTCGTGTGTGCACACACACACAATTTATGTATGATATAGCTCGTGATTTCAATTGAAGTTATTTTAAAATTTGTGGCAGCCCACATACCAAGACTTAGTACAATGTGATCTTCCTGGAGGTTTTACAGGTTGCTTGTTAAGGATGTATCCTATGCTGATGTGAGTAAGGTAGCTACTGACCTACTTGACATCATTCCTTCCCAGCATCACTAGATTTGCATAAAATTAATATGAAAAGTGTGATGAGCCTCCAGGCAGATGGATGTCTTTGACTCATTAGCTATAAATGGTGACAACGTGGAGATACGTGTCTGAATAGGTTTAGTGCTGATGGCGCTTTGCAAATACAGGGATAAAGTATCGTTCTCTAGAGGGCTGGGATGGGAGGAGGCCATTGCTGGTGAGTCTGGTGTCTTGGCTTTAGAAAAGGAGCAAAGACAATGAGCAGGACCCTCAGACCTCTCAGGTACCAGTCCTATTTGCATTACTCCCAAAAGCCTTCCTGTATTGAGTCAGTACCTGTACTTTTCCTCCTTCTGACCCGGGGGATTAGAGACTTTTCTCTCCATTAGCCACAGCCACATACCAGATCCTCATGGTCTGGACTGTGCACATTTGCTCCTTTTTGCTTCTGGCACAGTCTTATCTTGGTATGGATAAGAATCTCCTGAAGGTATTGATAACCTAGATACCTGGGTCATCTTCCCAGTGACTCAGATCCTGCAACCCTACCAGATCCTTGGTGATGAGGATGTCCGTAAGGCAGTAGCCTCTCTTGGTGTAATCCTACACTAAGAAAATGACACAGGACTCAGGACTCCCAGCCTGCCTCCTATGAGCCAGTTCTAGCCTGCCCAACAGTTTCTTTCCTTCTTCACAAGGATCTAGGGGTTTGTCTTCTTTTGTAAAATAAAAACACCTGTCACAGCGATGGTACCAGCTCTATGGTATTTAGCACCATTCAGTGTGTCAATTTATTCCACCCCATCTGTACTCTATTAAGTCACACCCATTGTTTTCTCAAGGTATCTGTTGTCTCTTACGTTCATGTAATTTAATTAGTGTTAAGCTTTGTAAAGATTATGCCTTAATGTGGATGTGTGATACTGACAATGGAAAACCCAAGGCTCAGTGACAGCCTTTGTAGAGAATTAAAGAGACTCTCCAGAGACCCCACAGAAGGTCATCTGTCAAATCTCCATGAGGAAGTTAACTTAGCTTCTCAAATGGTAATGTGAGAATGTGGAAATGTGTAAGGAAAGACTGTAGGTCTCTTTTTGGGAATAAAGAGACCTTATAAAACCAGAAACCTTTAGTCTAACAACCTAGAGAAATCTATTGAGAGGTTAAAAGAGGGGCTAGAGAGACAACTAGGTGGTTAGGAGCATTTGATACTCTTTCAGGGGACCCAGGTTGAGATTACAACCACCGCATGATGGTTCACAACTATCCCTAACTCCAGTTCTAGTGGATCTCATAATCAATTCTGAGCTCTGTAGGCATTAAGCATCAACATGCTGTATTTACATATATACAACAGAAGCACTCAAACACATGCAATGGGAACAATTGCACCTAAAAATTATAAAGATGTTAAAAGGTGCAAAAATATCACTGGAATTGTACTTAGGAACATTCTATATTCCATTTCTATTGTTCCTTCTTCCTTTCCTAAACAGACTTGTATAGTTAACTGTGATTCAAATTCTGACCTAGCAATTGGATTTTTGTGTTACTCTGATTAGTTTCCTATGTTGTAGAGTGCTTTGGCTTTTTTTGTGAATGAATCAGATATTCTTCATAGGCTTGTATGAGTTGGTTCATCCACTAAGATAATGTATGATAAGGTGTCCAATGAGTCCTTGGCTAATGTTGGTGATTGTCATTACTACCATATTCCTGTCATAGTGAGTACAAGGACTGGCCAGGGGATGGCTACCATTCAATGGCCTCTCTTACTTATCCTTACCAGTATGATGAAGCCAATTTTATGTAAGCATTTCACATCAGGTACTGACCTTTTTCCATTCCATCAACAGCTGTTTATTCATGATATATTTGATCATTTTTATAATGGGGATAATATATATTACATATAATAGTATAGTATATATTATATAGAGATACTGCACTACATATTATAAAATAGAGCTGTAAAACTTTAAAATATAGTGCCTAAGTTTTGAGAAATACTTAATAAAGTTTTTAGCCCACATGACACTCCAACTTATAATTATTTTTTATTAGATATTTTCTTTATTTACATGTAAATTTCTCCTTTCCCAGGTTCCCCTCCAAAAAACAAACAAACAAAAACAACAAGAACAACCCTTTTGCCTCCCCCTTCCCCATGCCTGCAACCCCACCCTCTCCCACTTATTGGCCCTGGCACAAAACCTTCACAAGGCCGAGGTCCTTTACTCTTATAGATGATTGAATTTGCGATCCTCTACTATACACATGCTGCCAGAACATTCAGTCTCACCATGTATAGTCCTTGATTGGTGGTTGGGTCCCTGGGAGCTCTGAGGGTACTAGTTGGTAATTGTTGTTCGTCCTAAGGGGCTGCAAACCCTTCAGCTCCATAGAACCTTTCTCTAACTCCTTCATTGGGGACCATGTACTCAGTTCAATGAATGGCTGTGAGCCTTTACATCTGTATTGGTCAGGTATTGTCAGAGCCTCTCAGGAGATAGCTATATGCTTGTCCTTCCTTCCATCTCTGCTCCATAGTTAATCTCTGCCACTCCTTCTGTGGGTATTTGGTTCCCTTTTTAGGAAGGAATGAAATGTCCACCTTTTGGTCTTCTTTCTTCTTAAGTTTCTTGTGGTTTGTGGGTCATTCTTCCTGTATTCCAAACTTCTGGGCTAATAACCACTTATCAGATAATGCATACCATGTGTGTTCTTTTGTGATTGGGTTACCTCACTCAGGATGATACTCTCCAGATCCATCCATTTCCCTAAGAATTTCATAAATTCATTGTTTTTAATAGCTGAGTAGTACTCCATTGTGTAGATGTGCCACAGTTTCTGTATCTATTCCTCTGTTGAGGGACATCTGGGTTGTTTCCAGTTTCTGGCTATTATAAATAAGGCTGCTATGAACATAGTGGAGCATGTGTCCTTATTACATGATGGAGCATCTTATGGGTATATGCCCAGGAGTGATACAGCTGGATCCTCTGGTAGAACTATGTCCAATTTCCTGAGGAACTGCCACACTGATTTCTAGAGTGGTTGTACCAGTTTGCAATCCCACCAGCAGTGAAGTAGTGTTCCTCTTTCTCCACAACCTCTCCAGCATCTACTGTCACCTGAGTCTTTTATCCTAGCCAATCTGACTGGTGTGAGGTGGAATCTCAGAGTTGTTTTGATTTGCATTTCCCTGATGACTAAAGATGTTGAACATTTCTTTAGGTGCTTCTCAGCCATTTGGTGTTCATCAGTAGAGAATTCTTTGTTTAGCTCTATACCCCATTTTTTAATAGGGTTATTTGGTTCTCTGGAGACTAACTTCTTGAGTTCTTTGTATACATTGGATATTAGCCCTCTATCAGATATAGGCCAACTTATAATTATTATTAACAATAATAATAGTAATAGAAATAAAAATAAATATTACTGCCTTTGGTGTTTAAAATTTGCTGACGTAGTATCTTTCTATGTTATCTAGATTGGTCTTGAATTTGCAATCCTTTTACCGTGGTCTTTTTAGTGTTAGGACCACAAGTGTGTGCCACATGCCTGGCTTTTAATGAATTTTTAAATGTTATTATTGTTTTCTTCTTATCAGCTGTGTAGATGTATCAGTTAGTTCCTGCTGTGCAACAAGCATTCCCTAGCCTCATAGAGAGAAAACAATTAACTTGAGTCTATAGATTAACTACCTGGTTTCATTGTTTGGAGACAGACCTTGAGTCTATAATCATCTGGGAAACTGCATAAAGGCTTTCTGCCCTTGGATGGCCTCCATGGATTGTCTTAAAGTCCCTCCTAGCAGCACAAGACCTGGGCTTATTCATGATGACATTTGACGAAGTTCCAAGAAGAATGTAAGTCTCTCAGGCTCACACCCAATACTGCCTTTGCTTCAGCTCCATTGCATCCAGTTGGCAAAGGTAAGTCACACAAGGAACCTCAAATTCAAGGCTGAGGAAACAGACTCCATTCTTAGTGGGAAGGGCAGAAATGTCACTCTGCCCAGAGTAAAGATATAGGGAGCAGAGGAGAAATTCAGCTTTTTCTGTCGGGGCAGCTGAAGCAGGAAGTATAAGTAATTTTGTGTTCCCGAGTCCTTCTCTTTGGATTTGTTCTTTAATTCTGATTTTTTTCTTTTCAGTGATGGGGGTAAGCATGTGCTAGGGATGACTTCCTGTGAAGGCACTCTACTACTGAACTCTGTCCCAGTCCCTGAGGGTTATTTTTGGCAAAGAATAAAAAGCTACCTGCTCATGCACGATACGATAATTCATATCTTCCCATCTCTTCAGTCTTCTGGAGTTTTAGGAGCACATTGGCTGGGATGTGCATGGGCAGATCCCTCCCCTTGAACAACTCTGAGTTTCTCCCTTAAAATAAGTGGAGTACAATCACCTTGGCAAAGAAACAGAGGCATTCTGAGGCTTTTTGCTTTAACATTTCACACAGGTGCAGCTGATACTCTGTTCACCCTTCCCCTCTCATCATCAGCCAAGACTTTGGAAAAGACACTTCTGAGAAAACAAAGACACAGTTGCATGTGCTGTCTGATATCATTGCGGGGCCTGGTCTGGTTGTTAAGACCTATAGTCACAAAGGACTTTACAGCGGAGCTCATGTAGCCAAAGCTAAAGTTGCTGTGTCATTCTGTACGTGCCCTAGCTCGTTTTCTCCTGTCTGCAAGGCTCTGAGGTATGATGCTAGCCCTCATTACAGGCTAAGAAAATAGAAGCATAGGGAAGTTGGAAACTTGATCAAAGTCCTGCAACTACCACCGTCTGGATTTGAACTTACCTAATCATTATGTGGTCTCAGAAGCAAGTCAATTGTTATTCTAATCAAATTTAAGAAGAGGTCGCTAATGCCAGCGAGTTTGTGGTTACAGACTATACCTCAGCATAAATATAAATATCTGTCTTAACTTTTCTCAGTCAACCATCAATGAAAAGTGGTATGGCGTAGGGGTCTCCGTTTGCGTCACTGATACAAAAATCTTAGACCTCAGATCTTGGGGCTCACCTTGGGATAAATCTGAGCCCTTTAACATGGCTGTGTGGTAGTATCTATGTGGCCTATAGGTTCAGTTTCACCATCTTAAACCAACCAAACAACAGATACACACACCAGAAACGACGTCAGCAACCTTACCAGTTATTGTGAGGATGAAGTAACACATGGAAAGTTCACATTTGACTTACTCTGGATTACCACGGAGGATTTGTTCCCTTCCTTCCTCATCTTAGTGCTTGCCAGTGATCTCACAGAACCTAAGGGCTAACCATGACTGCAATATCAAGAAGAGAGGTGATGTGGTTCAGACTGAGAATATCACCCAGGGAGCTTCTTAAAGACAAGGATCTATGGCTCTGGTGATCTGTTTCATGCAATCATCTTGGCCTGGAGCTGAAAAATCTGGTCTTTCCAGATTTTTCCAGTCTCATGATCTCTGACCTTTGCAATGAACCTTTGCCTAGTCTAGATGATCCTCAGGGAAACCCCTCTTTTCATTCTATAGTTCTGATTTCCTATCCTTTCCCAATACTTTCCCCTAGCCGTAGAGTACCTCCTCATCTTTAACCTGAAAGTAAATTCTTTGCCTGCACTGATTTAGTTTTTCTACAAGTGGAGTTGGCACTATTCTCATCCACACTGAACAGGAAACTGAGAACTGAAGAAACCTGTAGACCTGGATTCCAAGGCGAGTGTATTTCCCTCTCTAGCCACTGAGTACTCCTTGAAACTAAACTTTCTGAAGCCTCCCTCCCTCATCACCATAAGAAGGAACAGTGGGGGAGTCTTTTGCCTCTTAAATCCATTCCATGGTACTGAGATTAAATAAAGAAACCAATCGTATGATTTCAGAAAACTCACAGAGGACCCTATGGCTATTGGCTGATAACTTAAGTCCCCTTACAACTGAAATATGCCAGGAAGTCCTCGGATGAGGAACTGGGCTGGTGACTGGGTAGGAGGAAGAACTGTGTCTTACGTGCCTGCAATTGAGAAACACAGCTGTAGGTAATTATTTGTTCCTAGCTATAAATAAAAAGAACCTTAAGAACAACAAGAGAGAAAATACAGTTTAGGGAGGGGAGGGGAACCTCACAGACTGTGTCCTATCAGCTGCTTTGAATGATAAAACTGATCTTAACCACCCTCTACCCTAGCATGGAGGACTTAGCAGCAGCTGCGGTAACAGGAGGCCTCGTTATGGTCATCGAAGCCTCAAAAGCGGGCGGTTATGTATACTTTCTTGCTGTATGGTCCTGACACAGAACCAAGAGCACATATCCAAATACTTTATTGTGTGAAGAGAAAAAGACCTTGGATTCTACCCTGGCTGTTTATCTCCCCTTTTCCTTTGCCTCAGTTACGAGGCTGTATATCTATAAACTCGGCTCCATGCTTGGGCATTGCTTAAGGCCAGTGTGGCCTCAGGATATGGAAAATGGTGAGGATTTCATATAATTTGAAAACCATATCCTTGGACCCTATTGAAACTGCTTCCAGCACCAGGATTCTAGATTCTAGAACACCAGATCTCCATTGGCAATGCATTCTTAGTTTTGTAAAATGACAAACAGCCTCAGGAATAGAAAAAATAGTACACACTCCCTCTCATTTGAATTATTGTGGTCAGATAGTCATTTTTCAATGCTTAGATGGTGGTTTGGGATGGGGACATATTGAAGTACTAGATATTTGCTATTCAAAGTGTATCTCTGACCATCAGCATTGTACCTCCTAGATTCTCTCTGACCTACCATGTCAGGATCTGTATTCTAGGACATTTCCAGGTGGCTTGTGTCTATATTAAAGTTTGAGAAGCGCTAATCTACCAGGTACATGATCCTGAACTGGAGCTGCAGAGCTACCATGTAAGGAAAGGAAAGAGGACCAAAGAGATAGGTTGGCCTGGTGGCAGTGCACAAACATTCTGAAAAATGCCAGAAAAGATCATGCAAAGCAGACTGTAGTGCATGAATGAGGACTTTTCTTTCATCACAGGTCAGTTTATAAACCAAGTCACATTTCTTCAAAGCCTCTTGGGATCAAAATTCCAGACCTACCATGGAAAATAACAGAATAAGAATGACCTTGGCTAGCTGTCACCTTCCACAGTCAGATGGCAGGTGACAGAAAATTTTCACTGTGATACTTTCCCAAACTCTCAGCCACTGAAGCATCTTTTATTTTATTTTATTTTATTTTATTTTGAGTAGATTAAGGTATGCAGCCATCACAGAATGAATCCATCAGGTACCCCTCTGATCTGTAACCCACAGTGGTCCTGAAGGATATAGCTCCCTTCTCCCCAAATCTGTAGCAGACCCTTTCAGATGGAGGTGACAGTAGAATTCAAATCACATTCACAATGTCTTGGGGTCCCAAGTTAGGGTGTATTATCTTTTAGGGAATGGAGCTTACATGTTTGATGGTTTAAGCATGATTAGCAGAAAGTAAAATTCAAACCTTAGTGAGATGCATAGAGCCCAGTCTGGAATCTTTGGTCTGGAATTACATGGGATCCTTGCTGATCTCCACTGTGTTATCCATATCGGGTCTGAATCTCTTCTCTGCCTTTGATGATGGTCTGTGTATATTTCACTCAGCTTAAAACGCTTGAAGATTATTCTTTCATACCCATTCAGTGAGTAGAAATGGAGACTGTGATGTGAGATGGGTTACCGTGTGGAGAAATTGAAAGAGCTAATTGAACTTTAAATAGGATAGATATGAGCTCTTTACTGAATTGAAATGAGGGAGTTGAAATAAGTCATTTATCTTATATGGAATCTCAACAGGTCGAGAGTTTTAGGGAGAGGCTGCCTCTCTTGTTTACATGCAAGGTCATATTGCTCAAGTTTAATTGAGGATGCCAACACATGCTCTTCTCAGCCATGATGTTGCACCCACAACAAACACCAGGAATATAATGTGTACTGTGAATGTTTGTAGCTCATAAATGACTCCAGAAGTTTGAGCCTCTCTCCCTTAATGTGCCACTGAAGGTTGCCCAGGAGTGAAATTCACCCCTAATATTCATCCATTTCTTCCATTTCTGGCTGCTAATTAGAGACAGGCAGATCTTATTTAGATATCACTTCCATGGGTGAAGGCTACTAAAAGAAATAACTAAGTATGTGGGACTAAATGGGATATTAAGATAGAACATGAATAGAGTATATGACTTTGCATTGTCCATGACAATCAGGGACAATGATGTCTAAAAGGACATACCTATAAGAGCCAAGACCCCTAAGGACAGACCTCCAAGGGCCAAGACCTCTAAAGAAGGAATGTGAACTTGGTACATTTCTTTTTCTTTTCTTTTTCTTCTCTTTTTTTTCTTTTTCTTTCTTTCTTTTTTTTTTTTTTTTTTTTTTTGAGACAGAGTTTCTCTGTGTAGCCCTGGCTATCCTGGAACTCACTCTTGTAGACCAGGCTGGCCTCAAACTCAGAAAATCTGCCTGCCTCTGCCTCCCAAGTGCTGGGATGAAAGGTGTGAGCCACCACTGCCTGGCTACATTTATTTTTCTTAACAGCAAACATTTGTAGCACTTATCATGTGCCCGGGGCTGATGTGAACACTTGGCAAAAAATGGTTCATCGAATCCTAGAAAGGGCCCTGGGAGGTACACAGTATTGGCTTTTGTTCGCACTATAGTTTTCAAATGACAAAGCTGAGGTGAAGAGAGTATAAGTAGCTTGTCGAACAAAAGTAACACAAGAAGCTGAGCCAGGAGTCCAAAGAGTCTGACCCTGAAGACTATGCTCATAAGTATTTTGCCAGTGATCAACAAACACTGGATTATGGGTTGCCTGGAATCAAAAAAATAAAAAATAAAAACCTCATTTCTGGCTTCTAGTCATGGAGATGTATTTGGTTTGGTGTCAGAGATAGGCAATATAATTTTTAACTTTTCAAATTTGTTTAAAAACTGACTAAACTGAACCAATTGGAGTCAGGCATTGTATTTTAAAAGTTCATGGGTTATTGGAATGTACAGTATATTTGCTGATCAAGGTACCATGTGGCAGTGGAGTTTTGAGGGTCTGAACCCAATGTAGAGAGGGAGAAACCCTTCCCTCTTTTTCAAGTTGGTTGACTTTTGTGTCTACGTGTTTGCTAACCAGAATCATGTGCATAAGGACAAGATGGGTTATGGTGAATTATGAGTATCTGGTTACAACAGAGATGTTATTTCTGTCTGTGGTGTGTTGGTAGACCCACAGTGTATATGTAGCATGCATCCGTGTCTGATATACTCTCATCTTGCTGGCTTTTTGAGGGACCTTACAAAGGGCACAATTCCAGCCCTGCTGGTAAAGGGCAGAGATGAGTAGAGGTTGTCTCTGACCTCAGCAGCATTAGCTCATTGCCTTTGAAAGGGTCCATTTTTAATTTTCTGCAGAAGCTGGTGCTGAGTCAAAGCAGGCTTTGTTCATCCCTGCAACACAGATTGGTTGACTAGTTCTGTGCTGTGTGCTTTGTTCCCTGGGAAACTGGGTGGAACCAGGTAGTGGTCTACTTCAGATCCTGAACGATTATAATAGGTTCTGGTGTTCACTGAAATCATGAGCAGCATGGAATGCTACCGAGAAGCAAGATTTAGGTCTGTGATTTCAAAGTTTGGTCCAGATACAGTCTTAATCCTTCTTCAAGGTTGAAAACTGGGGCAGATTTTCTGGTACTTAGGTCCTTCTTGATAGAAAGAACTCAGTAGATGAAGTTGACAAACATATTCCTCACATTCAAAGTTTCACTGGTATATAAGTAAGTTAGTAGGAGCATCCTAAGCAGGTTGTCCAGGCAAGCCCCCTATATAAATGGATGAAATTGTGAAAGAAGACCAAAGAAAATGTTAGCTCCTTGTTGAATAAATATGAGAGGGAAGTGGAGAGAATTTCCCAATGCTACACTGGGTGAGTTGTCGAACTGGAATTGCAAATGAGGGTGTCTTCACCAGGTGTGGCTGATTAAATGCCACACCCCTATTCATGTGGAGGGAAGCCTTCTAAAGACTCCTCAACGGGCAGCAGTGAAGTGATGAAAAGAGGTGATTAAGGCACAGATGCCACGGGAAGGCTCCACACTACTTACAATCAATGGCACAACATAACATTTTATGTGATTATAATGTTTCACGAGAGTAGCAAAGGCTCTGCTGTAAAACGCCCCATCAGAGTCCCAGCTGGTAAAGCAGGGATTATGAAGCAGAGTTGCAGGTTGGGAAGCCAGTGCCATCCACATTCTCCATTAATGTTGTGTACAATTAGCAGTCACAGGGATGGCTCAGAGCTGACTCTCAGCATGAGGAGTTACAAGCTTTTCTACAGAGCAGTAAAGTCAGTGGAGGATTGTCAAAGACATTTGATTGCATGCTAGCTCTTTAATATTCTCAAAATTACGATCACAAGTCTTCTTTTGTAGGTTCCAGTGCTTGGATTTCCTGAAAAATATTCCCCTCCAAGGAAACACTTCAAATGTTGAGGAGAATGTGATAACCATTAGATAAGTAAATGAATGAAATAGGTTAGTGATGGCTATCGATAGCACCCTGCCTCTTAGCTGTAAAGAGCACAGACACTGTAACAGTCCTCATTCTTTTTATTTTATTAGATATTTTCTTTATTTACATGTAAATTTTCCCTTTCCCAGGTTCCCCTCCAAAAAACAAACAAAAACAACAAGAACAAACTCCTTTTGCCTCCCCCCTCCCCATGCCTGCCACCCCACCCTCTCCCACTTATTGGCCCTGGCATTCCCCTACACTGGGGCACAGAACCTTCACAAGGCCCAGGTCCTTTCCTCCTATTGATGATCAAATTTGCAATCCTCTACTATACACATGCTGCCAGAATATTCAGTCTCACCATGTATAGTCCTTGATTGGTAGTTGGGTCCCTGGGAGCTCTGAGGGTACTAGTTAGTAATTGTTGTTCGTCCTAAGGGGCTGCAAACCCTTCAGCTCCATAGAACCTTTCTCTAACTCCTTCATTGGGGACAGTGTACTCAGTTCAATGAATGGCTGTGAGCTTCTACATCTGTATTAGTCAGGTATTGTCAGAGCCTCTCAGGAAATAGCTATATGCTTGTCCTTCCTTCAGTCTCTGCTCCATAGTTAATCTCTGCCACTCCTTCTGTGGGTGTTTGGTTCCCCTTTTTAAGAAGGAATGAAATGTCCACCTTTTGGTCTTCCTTCTTCTTAAGTTTCTTGTGGTTTGTGGGTCGTTCTTCCTGTATTCCAAACTTCTGGGCTAATAACCACTTATCAGAGAATGCATACCATGTGTGATCTTTTGTGATTGGGTTACCTCACTCAGGATGATACTCTCCAGATTCATCCATTTCCCTAAGAATTTCATAAATTCATTGTTTTTAATAGCTGAGTAGTACTCCATTGTGTAGATGTACCACAGTTTCTGTATCCATTCCTCTGTTGAGGGACATCTGGGTTGTTTCCAGTTTCTGGCTATTATAAATAAGGCTGCTATGAACATGGTGGAGCATGTGTCCTTATTACATGCTGGAGCATCTTCTGGGTATATGCCCAGGAGTGGTATGGCTGGGTCCTCTGGTAGAACTATGTCCAATTTCCTGAGGAACCGCCACACTGATTTCCAGAGTGATTGTACCAGTTTGCAATCCCACTAGCAATGAAGGAGTGTTCCTATTTCTCCACAACCTCTCCAGCATCTGCTGTCACCTGAGTCTTTTATCCTAGCCAATCTGACTGGTGTGAGGTGGACTCTCAGAGTTGTTTTGAGATTCAATGCAATCCTCATCAAAATTCCAACTCAATTCTTCACAGACTTAGAAAGAGCAATTTGCAAATTCATCTGGAATAACAAAAGACCCAGGATAGACAAAACTATTCTCAACAATAAAGGAACCTCTGGTGGAATCACAATCCCGGAACTTAGCTGTACTACAGAGCAATTGTGATAAAAACTGCATGGTATTGGTACAGTGACAGGCAGGCTGATCAATGGAACAGAATTGAAGACCCAGAAATAAACCCATGCACCTATAGTCACTTGATCTTTGACAAAGGAGCTAAAAACCATACAGTGGAAAAAAGACAGCATTTTCAACAGATGGTGCTGGCTCAATGTAGAAAAATGCAAATCGACCCATTCCTTTCTCCTTGTACAAAGCTCAAGTCCAAGTGGATCAGGGACCTCCACATCAAACCAGATACATTGAAACTAATAGAAAGTAAAATGGGGAAGAACCTTGAGCAAATAGGTACAGGGGAAAATTTCCTGAAGAGAACCCCAATAGCTTCTGCTCTAAGATCAAGAATTGACAAATGAGACCTCATAAAGTTGCAAAGCTTCTGTAAGGCAAAAGACACTGTCAATAGGACAAAATGGCAACCAACAAATTGGGAAAAGATCTTTACCAACCCTATATCTGATAGAGGGCTAATATCCAATGTATACAAAGAACTCAAGAAGTCAGTCTCCAGAGAACCAAATAACCCTATTAAAAAATGGGGTATAGAGCTAAACAAAGAATTCTCTACTGATGAACACCAAATGGCTGAGAAACAGTCCTCATTCTTGTTAGGCTCTGGATACATACACACACATACATTAACTGAATGTCAATGTAGTCTTAAGACAAATTCTATTTTCTTAATCAGGAAACATTAGAATTCTGCTAATAACTAGCCTCCTCCATTTCCTTGAAACAGAAGAAAGGATCTCCTCTAGTTATGAAGTGGCAGTAATTACCGAGCCAGGCACAGATAGTGTGGAGGAATATCCTCTCTCCTTTCCCACTGAGACAATTCAAAGTCTAAAAGAAAAAGGGAGTGTATCAGGTCACTGGGAAGATGATGGAACTGAGAAAATCAAATCCTGCCTTTCTTATCCAGCACAGGAGAGTGGGAGGGAGGAAGCAGAAGGAGAGGGATGTAGATCTGAACTGACTGTGGAGTGACAAGAAGACAGGAGACAAAAGACACACATCTAAAGACACAGTGTATCCAAAGGGAAGAATATACAAAAATTAATTTTAAGTTGTTTTACGATAAGAATAAATAAATAATCCATTTTTTGAGAAATTTCAAGAAAAATGTAATTTACAGTCTGGCTATGTTTTATTCGATTATCTATGCGGAGATAATACCCATGGGTAAGGTATGTTAGAGCAAGTACCACAGAAGTGTCATCTCACACAGATCACAGTGCCTCAGAATTCTCATGTCCTCCTCTCCTCCCTGCTTAACCTTGCCCAGAGAAGTCAACTGTGGCAGCCAGAGCATGGCTGGTAGGTTTGAACTTTGGTATTCCTAATGAATGAGGAGAAAGACCTGGCAACAAGGAGTAGTGATATGCTGGCACCTTATTGGTAGTAGATTAGCAGAAGAAATCACTCACAAAGTGGGGAGCCCTGGGGTATATTTGAAGTTACTCTTGAAGGAAAGGGGCATTTTGAGCAAAATTTGGGTGGGAACAGCTTGACATTTGCTGCCAGAATGGCTGTTTTATGTACCTAAGTTCTACCTAGGACTGGAGTAATACAAAGAGTGCCTTATATGACAATGATGGTTCATTCCACAGGAAGAGTTTTAACCTTCATACTTTTCTAAGGTCATGAGAGGGAAGGAGAAAACAGACACCAAGGCTGTTTATTCTTGCAGGTCTCCATCATTTGGCGCAATCATGCAGCACCTGCAACATCTTCATAACTTGATTCCATATTTCCATAGCCTGATCAGGTGCAACCTCAGAGTTGGTCCTTACTTGGCACTCTAAGACATC
>JADRCD010141307.1:0-26375 GCA_019843815.1 Montemys delectorum | reverse complement strand
ACACACACACACACACACACACACACACACACACACTCACTCCAATCCTCATTACTAACAAAAAAGAGACCTGAAGAGTTAGACAGTGGTTTTAAAGTCTTAACACATCTTGATGGGTCTTCCTTCATTGTCTTTAAACACTTACCTAGTAACCCAGTCAGATCACTTATTAACATTCTAATGTGACAAATGAATAAACCGGGCTACCAGTCACAGCCAAGAAAAAAATTCCACCGCAGTGGCTTTAGCCAAGTCTCTCAGTTCGCGAACAAGCACGTTTTCCATGTTTCTTCAAGTTAACAGAAAGGGGTGGGATCTGTTTGTGAATGAAAGTGACAGTGCTTCTGGGCTGAGCAAGTAAAGGCACTTGCTGCCACCAAGCCTAATGACCTGTGTTTGATCCAGGGAACCACAGGATGCAAGAAGAGAATGGACTCCTGAAAGTTACCCTCTGGCTTCTATGTGCATGCCTATAATGGCACACATACACACACACACACACACACACAAATAGAAGAAGTAAAGATTTTGTAAATATACTGACGGTGCCTCTGAAAGAACAGATTCATCTGGGAACAAGTGCCAACATACAAGAATTCACTCAAGCTCCATTAGTCAGATGGACACCTCATCCCAGCACAATAACAGATAGATAACTACTTCTCATGTGAAGCCTGCAAGGCTCTCAGGACATCAGATGGCATTCTTCCACTCTGTAACTCTGCCTTCTTCATTGTGAGAGCTCTAAGATGAAAATGAAAGGGAAGAGAGGACTTGGCCTGTAGGTGATGTGTTAGAACGGCGGGTCACGTCAGAACATACCACACACTAGGCCCAAACAGTTCCACGTGTAAGTGGCTTACAGCCAGGGGGGGGGACGGAGTAGGGCGGAAAGAGAGGAGGGGGAGAGAGAGAGATGGAGGAGTGTTCCCTGTGTATATATATGGGTTCTAAGTAGTGGCTGCAGGTAAAGGTGGGAGGTGAGCCCAAAGTGAGCCCAATGGATTCTGGGAATATGATGGCTTTTGCCCTGGCAACAGGTCTGTGGACCTGCCCATGCGTCCCCACAGGCTTTGGATGCCCTGATGCTAACAGTAGGTGCTTGTTATGGTGCCTGTATCCTTCAGACACTTTAACTTCTCCTCAACCTCAGATAAACCTATGTGCAGGGCATGGTGGGTAACATGCTGTCCAGAGAAAAGGGATGTAAGTGATGTGCACCAAAGCCTGCTTCTCTGGACATCAAACCATTCACTGTGTTACATATAAAACACCATGTTAGCCGTGGTATCTGGATCGTGTTGGAGGATGAACAGGAACTAAGAAGGGAAGATATCCACTCTGTGAACACTATTGAGGAAGGGCCAAAACCACCAGTAAGAAGTCTCCTTGATAAAGGAAAAGGATGGAAGATCCCTTTGTTGGATGGCAAGTCCCTCCAAAGAGAAGTACTCCCTCCAGGAGGGAGGGGGAGGCCAAGGAAACTAGGTGGAACAAAAGGTCATATGTCTGGGAGAACAGGGACTTGAAAGATTCTCTGGCACCCCTCCCCAGCAGTAGACAAGGGGTAAATGACTGCTGGGAGGAGACTCACCAGCCCAGATGCATCTAGACTGTCCAACTGCCTCGGCTTTCCTGAGATGTCACCCATATTTGGGCAGGTTTTTTTATGATGCAGCTGCTTTTGAGTCATCCATGCTCCCTACACACATAACCCTTCTTCCATACTCCTCTTAGTAAGCTCAACAAAAACTCTATTGCTTTACCAAGTTGGACATTAGTGGAAGCATTGCTTTCACCTGCCCTGATTCTCTTTCTGGGGTGGGCAGTTCTATGTGCTGCATCCCCTCCACAATATCCCAGTATCTCTGATTCAAAACAATGATGAAATCTATTTCCCCATGACCCTGAGAGGTAGTCCCCTCCCAAGATCACTGTCGTTTACGGGACAGACATAATCATTATATCGTCACCTACAAGGCCCCAGAAAGATGAGTTCTTGACCATCACCCTTCATGTCACTGATGGATGAACCCTGGTGAAGATGCCTTTCTTTGAAGCCTTCCTTTCAGTTGAGCGAAGCTTGAGGGTCAGACATTGCTTGAAGCCTCATTCAGAAACTTAAAACATCAGCTATTGATAGCCTTGACATTCTTTCAAAATGTAACAGCTTCCCCCATTCAGTTCCATGCGCTAAGCTCCTCCTTGGGTATAATTCTCAATTCGGGTTTTTGTTTTGTTTTGTTTTGTTTTGTTGTTCGTTTGGTTGGTTTTGTGAGGGGGAGTTTGTTTTGTTTTGTTGGGGTTTTTTGTTTGGTTGTTGTTGTTGTTGTTGTTGTTGTTGTTGTTTGCCCTAGCTCTTCAGCCCCATTGTACCTCTCCACTTGAGGTAGAGAGGTCCTGTGGTTACTCTGCTCTTGACCCCAGGATTGCATGGTGATTTACAATTAACCCTTCCTAGCTCTTTGTTTAGAGCAACGGTTCTCAACCCTCCTAATACTATGACCCTTTAATACAGCTCCTCATGTTGTGGTGACTCCCAACCATAAAATTATTTCATTGCTACTTCATAACTAATTTTGCTACTGTAATGAGTTGTAATATAAATATTTGATATTCAGGATGTCTGATATGCAACCCCTGTGAAAGGATCATTCGGCCCCCAGAAATGTTGCCACCCACAGGTGGAGAACTGCTAGTCAAAGCCTTGCCTTCTCTCTGTAGTATTATTTTTCATTTATGTTTGAAAACCAGTCTATCATCCTTTTATGAGCATGTCTATTTCTCATAAGGCATGAACCAAAGGAAAAATAAGCCAGAGTCCACATTTCATCAAATGTGTAGCTCCTTGGAAATGATCAAAGCTGACAGTTCACCAAGTATCTTGCCACTGTTTAACACAGGTCTCCCTCTTTCCATCAGCTGATGGCCATTATTTAATTAGGACTTCTTAAGAGCAGTAACCCAATGTCATACACAGTATTTAGTGGTTTCATTGTAGAAGCATCCTACTTAAAGGTACCAGATAGCAAGTCTCTGAAGTGGTTAGGTACTAGCTGTGACAGAGCAGATTAAACCATGAGACCACAGGAGCATAGAAAAATACAGTTGGACATTCCCTCATCTGAATATCTAAAATCCAAAATATTTCAGAGCTCAAACCTGAGTGCCAACAAGATGCCACAGGTGTAAAGCTCCACACGTGCTTTCAAATGATGGGTTTCACAGCTAGACTAAAGCTGCTGTGTAAAATTCCCTTCTGGCTACATGTGTCGATGCACAAGAAATGTAAGTGAATTTTATATTAAGACTCAGATTCCAGCCTGAAGCCATCTTGTGTACTACATGCAAGTGTCTCCACCTCTGAAGCTGTTTACTATAGGAAATATTCTACTCCCAAGCACCTTGAGTAGAGGGCACTCAACCTATGGTACATTTCTCTTACGTGTGAATCTAAGACAAGTATTTCTTGAGCAAACAGCTCTCCCCCAGAGAGACAGCTCAGGGGCCCAGAATCTCTCCATGGTGGAGCTCCACCATCTTCAGAACTGGAACACAAGTTCAAGAGGAATATCCAGGAAGCTAGACCAAAGCAAAATACTTCCGCTCCCATGTCACTGGCTGCAAAGCAATCACGAGGCCACATTCTTTTATGAGTCCAGGAAATACGATCTGACTGCATTCCCAAAAGAAGAGGAAGTATGTGCACTAACCAGCTACTCCTACAGCATACCTCCGGTTCCCAAACAGCCAAAGTCATTAAAGACCATTTGAGACTTTTTCCCCCTGGATAGTATTAAGCCTTTGCCATGTGTAAATGAGCCCACTTTGCAAGGTGTGAAATCTGCTCTGAGCAAAGGCAGTTGGTGGTAGGGTCCCTGGAACAATTTGCATTCTTTTACTGCCTTGTTCCCCAGTGTGCTGGGCCTTGGTTTTCATAGAAGATGGAAGGGCTTGTTTTTGAGTGAGAATTTTCAGTTCGGGGAGGGGGTGGGGGTGGGGGGTAGGAGATGGGGGTGGGGGTGGGGTGTCCGACCACATGCTCCTCCCGCAGTTTCAGTCTCAAGGGAGCATCTATTCATCCCAGAACTGTCTTTCTATGCTACTACTAGGCATCCAGACATTCCTTACTGACCCTCCCCATGTCAACAAGTTCAAGTCTGACAGTGGCAGATGTCCGTGTGTACAGTTACCCTATGCTCATGATCTCCAGCCTTATTAGAAAACCACGGACGCCCACAATGCCATCCCTGAGCCATGCAAATCTACTCCCAAGGCTTGAGCACTGGTGCTAAAGGTTCCAGACTTTAGTGCTTCTGGAAATTCTTTTTTTTTTTTAAATCCACTTTACGAGCCAATATCAACCCTTCCTCTCCTCCTAGTATCCCTCATATAAGTTCTCCTCCCATTCCCCTTAGAAGCAGAAGCCCCCTCTTGGTGTCAACACCCCCAAGTTGCTGAGGGACTAGGCACATCCTCTCATTGAGGCCAGACAAGACTGTCCGTTTAGGAGAACAGGATCCACAGGCAGGCAGACAGGCAACAGCAAACAACTACTCCAGTTGTTTGGGGGACCCTCATGAAGACCAAGCTGCTCATCTGCTACATATGTGCAGGGGGGGGGCCTTGCCTTTGAGTTGGTGATTTAGTCTCTGGGAGCCCCCAAGGGTCCAGGTTAGTTGACTCTGTTGGTCTTCCTGTGGACTCTCTTCTCTTCAATTTTTCTCCCAACTCTTCCATAAGATTCCCTGAGCTCCATCTAATGTTTGAGTGGGAGTCTCTGCATCTCTTTCCAATGGCTGTTGGGTGGAGCCTCTCAGAGGAGAGTTACACTAGGTTCCTCTCTGTGTGCATAATGGAGTATCATTAATAGTGTCTGTCAGGGATTGGTTTTTGCCCGTGGGATGGGTCTCAAGTTGGGGCAGTCATTGGTTGGTCATTCCCTCAGCCTCTAGCTTTGTCCACCCATATCTTGTGGGCAGGAAACACTTTGGATCAAAGGCTTTGTGGGTGTGCTGCTGTCCTTATCCTTCCAATGGGAGTCCTGCCTGGCTACAGGAAGTGGCCACTTCCCCCACTGCTAGGAATCTCAGCTAGAGTCACCCCTTTAGACCCTCTGAGGTCTTCCCCATCCCAGGTCCTAAAGATCACCCCTGTCCCCCAGCTGATCTCCCTTCTCTCTCCTCTCTCCTCCCTCCACAGGATCCCCCTCCCCTGCTCCCCTCCCCTTCCCCTCTTCCACCCAGTTCCCTCCTTCCCATCCATCTCCGATATCTACTTTGTTTCCCCTTCTGAGAAACATTCAACCATCCTGTGCTCTTTTTGTTTAGCTTTTTTGGGTCTATTGATTATAGCATGGATATTCTGTGATGTGCTTATAAAAAGATAAAGAGAGAGGAGGGGATATGTTCTATGGAAGTATGTCGAGGTATGGGGAAAGGGGGTGTCTCAGCGGGTCCATGCCAAGGCATCCTTTCCTTCCCCCTGAGGGACCAGCCACACGACGAAGGTATAGTACAGAATAGAGTTTATTCAGGGCATGGGGAGGAGAGTTAAGAGGGTAGTAGAGTCAAAGGGGGGGGAGAGGAGTAGAGGTTGGCTATGAGCACATAGAGAGGGGTGAAGGGAACGGGGAAAGAGCAAGGAAGGAACAAGAGAGCAAGAAAGCAAAGAAGGGGCAAGCATCCCCATTTATTGTGGGTCAAGCCTACCCGGCTATTGCCAGGTAACTGTGAGGTGGAGCTTAGAGAGAATGCTAACATCCTGTATTTTGTGGCTAATATCCACTTCTAAGTGAGTTCATACCATGCATGTCCTTTTGGTCTGGGTTATCTCACTCAGGATAATATTTTCCAGTTCCCTCCATTTGCCTAAGAAATTAGGTCTTACTTTAAAAGCCTGTACTCCACAAGTTCGGAAAATCTAAATGAAATGGATAGTTTTCTAGACAGATACAAATACTAAAGCTAAATCAAGATCAGGTAAACCATCTATAACCCTTAAGGGAACAAAAGCAGTCATTAAAAAGTCTCCCAACCAAAAAAGCCCTGGGTCAGATAGTTTTAGTACAGAATTCCAGACTTTCAAAGAAGAGCTAATGCCAATACTCCTCAAACTATACCACAAAGTAGAAACAGAAGGAACACTGCCAGACTCATTCTATGAGGCCACAGTCACTTGACATCTAAACCACACAAAGACTCAACAAAGAGAATTTCAGGCCAATTTCCCTTATGAACATTGATGCAAAAATACTCAATAAAATACTCACAAAGCGAATCAAAGACATCATCTACCATGATCAAATAGGCTTCATTCCAAGGATGTGGTGGGTAGATCATCGATCAGCTCTTCTGGAAGTTCTTATCTGGGCATCAACTGTCTGCTGGTGAGGCAGGAGCCAACTAAAAACGATACACGTCACCACCATCTTCTTTAAGAGCCAAATGACTGCCTCCCCCTAATAACCAGCCACCCTCCCTTGTCTCCTGTTCCTTCAGGCATAGCTTGCTCCATCCTCCACAGGGCATCTCAAAATTAGTTTGGCCACTCCAAATGAATAAAAGAAAGCTCAACTATGATTAGTTTTTATGTTCAAAGCCAGACAAATTGACAAAGCATTTTAAGTCATTCAGAAGCCTTCCAATCTCAGAAACTCCTTGGGCTCTTTTGTCAAAGCAGATCCCACATGGACTAGTGTCGTAAGAGCAGTAAGTATTCTTAGAAAGACAGGCAGACAGACCCACTTTGCTCCCCATCCACACACACCCTCCCTTGGTTTTTTTGGTTGGTTGGTTGTTTTTTTTGTTTGTTTGTTTGTTTTTTGATTGGTTGGTTTTTGTGCTTTTTTTTTCAAGACAGAATTTCTCTGTGTTGCTCTGGCTGTCCTAGAATTCACTCTGTACCCCAGGCTGACCTCAAATTCACAGAAATCTGCCTGTCTCTACCTCTTCCTCCCAAGCGCTGGAATTAAAGGCATGTGCCACCACACCCAGCTATCCCTTGGCCTTTTCTGTAACTGATGAGGCTCATCCGTGCACCCCTGAATCAGATCTTGGCCTTTAAGGTACCCTTTACTCCAGACCAGTGACCAAAGAATGATCAGAGTCAGAGCTGGAAGCAAAGGACTATCACAGTCAGAGCTGGAAGCAAAGGACTATCAGAGTCACCCCTGCTGCTTCCAGCCCATCATTTGCCTGTGAGAGGAATCCAGCTGCTGTGGAAGCCAGTGCAGAGAACACAGCGGGGTTCCACTGTGCGAAGAGGCATTCCAGCCTCTAATTAATTAGCTAATTCATCTGATCAATCTACAAACATATGCTGATGATTTCGCTGCCATTCCTTGTGCTGGGCAATGGGAACAGAGTGACCCACGCAGGCTCTCCTTCCAGACCTCAACCCAGGGCATTTTCTGACAGGAGTCCAGAGCAGTTCCTTGCTCATAGCCTGCAGGTCCTCTTACAGACCATTGGGCATCCAGTCAGAAATTAAAATCTTAATGGATATTTTTTCTCCT
This sequence comes from Montemys delectorum, assembly GCA_019843815.1. NCBI lineage: Eukaryota > Metazoa > Chordata > Mammalia > Rodentia > Muridae > Montemys > Montemys delectorum. Next base: position 18,859 of record JADRCD010141307.1, on the reverse strand, counting down.
GAGGGTATAGTCAAGGGAGTTCAATAAAAAACAAATACTTTTCGGAGGGGCAATAGCCTTGGATTCTATGACCTCAAATTTCTTCATAAGCCAGGGGATCTCCTGTGTGGAGATAAGCTCTGCTCCCTGACTGTGAGCTATGGAGAAGAAAGGGGGCTATGTTGGTATCTGGATGAAGGGATAGAAACCCATTCCTCTTACCCAATGAGGTTTTCTTATGTTCCAGTGACTACTCTGGGTGTTCTGGGTCTTCACACTGCTGAAAACAGAAGTAAACATCACTGTCTATACACACACATGTGCACATATGCAAGCATACATGTATGCATTCACATGTACATACACACACACACACACACACACACACACACATCTGTATAAGCACATATGCCTAAGGGCACACCTGCATACACATACACACAAATACATGTATACACATACAAGCACACATGCCTGTGCATATATGCATGAACATATACACACACTGCTGATGTTCCCAAGGTCTCTCTCATATAACCATTTTCCACCAAAATCTCTTCACTCCACTGTAACCCTGAGGCTCTTGCTCCAGACCTAGTGGCTTTGCTTTCCAGGCAGGGCCCTGTTTCTACTGGCTCTTTTCCTGGACATAAGTGGTCCCTCAAAGGTCCCCTTCTGAGACCAATTGTTCTGAAACTCCTCCCAGAACACTAGCTCCTAAGACCTATCTTACTAGCCAATCAGGAGGGAGGGTGTATAACAGATTCAATTGCTTCTAATAAGGATCCTTGAAAAGAAGATTAATGTCCACTGAGTGACTTCCCTTTCACACTTGAAGAGCCTTTGTCTTGGCTGGAAGGCATATTTCCTCTCATCTTTAGAGTCCAGAGTTCCTTTGCTTTTCTCCCTTCAAGCCTGGGTGTTGGCAGTCAGTCCAGCTGTTGCCAGTCTCTGCAGCTGCTGCCTCTGCTCCCTCAACTGTTCTTGCAGGACTCAACATGTTTTTTTTTTCCTTTGCTTGTCTCTCTTGGCGGAAGGACCAGCCAAAGAAGTCCTCAACAGAAATCTGCACACACACCCCACCTCCCAGCCAGGGTCACTGCCAGGGCCTGGCCTTTCCATCAGCTGCAAATTTGGTTCTTTCAGATTCTGTCTCATCTTCAAAATCTCATTGCCACGGGCCAGGGTCTTTTGCGAATTTTGCTGGCTGGTAAACAAATGTCACTGTCCTCTGCAAGTATGACGATTTATAATGAGTAAAGATTTCTTCAGTGGGCAAATATGGCTCCACTTCCATTTCAGCTGTCCCTCACCATAGGGCTCTCCATCTGCTTCTTCGATCTCCCACAGGTACAGCTCGCTGGCCTCTGGGGAGGTCCCTCCTCAGCTGTTCACTGGACTTCCTGGGATCTGAAGAGTTTAAAGGAACCAAACAAGAATACCCTTCCTCTTCTAACAGAAATCCAGAGAGATCTCTGCATCTCTTTTCTGGTCTACAACCAAAGGCAGGTTCCTGGCCAAGAGTCATTTGCCACCCAGAGAATGTCTGGCAGTATAAGCAGGGGAGACGTGCTTATTTGTCATTCAGGACTGACAGGATGATGCTGGCATCTACTAGGTCTCCACATATGCTTCAGAGCATCCTGTGATACACAGAATAGTCCCCAAGTGGAAAGGGTGGCAAACCTGTCTGTAAAGGTTTTTCTTTCCCCCTTCCCTTTGAGTCCTGGAACTCACTATGTAGACTACACTGGTCTTGAACTCACAGAGATCACCCCTGTTTCTGTTCCCAAGTGCTGGGGTTAAAGGTGTATTCCACTACACCCAGGTCATTAAAGGTTTTGGTCTCAAGGATCTACGAAGTCATATTCATCTTGGAAGTCCCTGAAATCCTATCAAGTTCCATCCACCCTCTCACACTTCCCCTTCTCTGATTTCAAGTTCTAGCTGCCAAAGTAATTGAAAGGAATGTTCATTCTGATAACCAGTTTCACACAGACCAATGCAATAATAGCCAATGACAATACTTTATCCACCTTAAGAAGCACACACTTTGCTTTTGTTACTGCAGCACGTTCTGTACATGGTGTATGTATAGAGTGGTTGTCAGCTTAAAATTTCGTTTCAGTTTGATGGATGTGGATGAAACTCCATCAGCACTTAAAGCAATGCTATTGACAAATGCTTCATCATGCTGTTTTATCTCAATGGAGGGTGATGCAGTTCTCCTTAGTAATATTGTGGTTCAGGCAGAGGAAATGGTGACCTGTTCATAGGGGCATCCCACATCAGTAAATTTTCTTAAAGAACAAGAGTGACTCATATCTTCCTGTTGAAGCTTTTCCCAGATCTCCTGGTGTAGAGGCGTTCCCCTGGCTGCGGTTAGAGCAGGCTTATCTGTAGACTTGAAAATGCTTAAATTGCCTTTCTCCAAACATTTTCCTCTCAAGTCAAAGTTCTGGGGTTCTGATTAACTTCTAGAGTGAAGTCAAATCATTGACATCTATTTCATCTGAAGACTTTGAAGTTACCAGCCAATTTGTCAGACCTACACAGGGCTTAGGAAATTCAAAAGGAACACTGCACTGGAAAAAATGTGTACATGACTGTGGTCTTGCAGCACTGGCTGAGGTGTAGGGGGAGAGTGAGCATCAGGGTGTGATAAGTGTCTAGCAAGAAGAGAATGGGGAAATAAGACATTTGAAAGAGCAAAAGGCGAGAGAAAGCAAGGCTCAGAAGCAGAACTCTTGGTGAGCTGCAGAATGGAGGCGGGAACATGGAGGGTCAGGTACAGAAGGCAAGGGCTTCTGAATGGGCTGATGGTTGATTTTAACTTCCGACTTGACTGGATCAGGAATCAACTAGGAGACAGGCCATTGGACATTCCTGTAAGGGGTTTCCTTAATTGAGTTATTAGAAATAGGAAGACACACCCTAAATAAGGTGGTTTCTTTTAGTTGCAGCCAGATCAAATCAATGAGGGGAGAAAACCTGACTTTTTGCCTCGTTGTCTTCCAAAGTCTTGAGGGTGATTTCATCTATTCTGTTGCTGCCACTGCTGCTGCTATTTCTCTGATATCAGACCCAGCTTTGGGCTTCCGACATGGAAGACCAATGGCCCTCCAGGAAGTCTCCATGCTTTCAGCACTAGTTTGGAACTGCTGAGGTATTCAGTTGTGTGGAATTCTCTTTCCATACAGCAGAAGAGAGATGGAGAGGCGGAGGACCATGGTGGTAGGCTTCCCAAACACATTACTAGACCTGAGTCCATCACTAATGAATACAGCCCCTGTGATGCTCCTATCTGTCTCTGTGCTGGAATTACAGGTGACACTGCCATGCTCAGCTTGTTACATGTGTGCTAGGGATGGGAACTCTGGTCCCCATGCTTGCACAGTAAATAAGCACTTTATCTGCTGGACCATCTGTAGGTGAAGATTTCTTTGAGATGCTGTGTACTTTTGCCCCACCCCCTTTTCCAAGTCAGATCCATTGATCCCCTCAAGCATTTCTTCATATGGATTGCAGGACAGTCAAGTTGCCTAACTGCAACATAGGCCCTGGCATTCAGCTTCTTTGGTTTTTCTTACTTATTCTGGGCATTTCTGAGTATTTCTCTCTTACTCTCTGAAACACTCCATCTCTTCCCCACCCCCACCAAACACTCGTGTTAGAGGATAGGTCCCATAATCCTCTTATCCATTATTTTCTGATTTTCTTGGCACCTGGGGGGAGTTTCATTGGGCTATATAATCCATAGCAGAATTCACACTTAAGAGATTCCTAACACTCAATGGAGGAATTGTCTCCATCAGATTGGCCTGTGAGTATCTCTGTGCATGTGTCTGAGGGGTATTTTCTTGGTACCTGATTGATGTGAGAGTTCCCAGCCCATTGAGGACCATGCCATTCCTGGGCAGATAATCCTGCAATGGATAACTGAGCTGAACAAGCAGTAGGTAGCAAGTCCACAGTGTTCCTCCATAGTCTCTGCTTCAGTTTCTGCCTCCAGGTGCCTGCTTTGAGTTCCTTTCCTGCAATGGCCCCTCCCCCTAAGGATTGACTGTAAGCTTTAAGCTAAAATGAACCTCTCCTCGGCAAGAGAGAGAGAGAGAGAAAGAGAGAGAGAGAGAGAGAGAGAGAGAGAGAGAGCGCCTCCCTTGCCTGGAATAGTGACATATACCTTTAATCCCAGACCTTAAGAAGAAAAGGCAGGCAAATCTCTGTGAGTTTAAAGCCTGTCTTATCTACTTAGTAAGCTCCAGGGCTACATAGTAAGACAGTGGCCTGGGTGGGGGCAGAAGAATGAGGCTCATCAGCCCTGATGGCCTCTCTCCTAAGGAGACTGGTACCGCAGCCCTTCCTTCTTATCTGACACTTTGTTTAAGGCCACAATCACATCTTTAAATTCTCAGCTCTGATCTTATTTCCTCATTTCATTCTTTGGTCTCAGGTTCTTCTTTTTCTATCTCCCTTGCTTGCAAGAGAGAGCTGATAAGGAGAATCCGGGTCTTAGAATCTAATCAGCAGAGATTAGGGCTGAGCCGGTAGATAGTGGCTTCTCCTCCTCCTATTTTGTGGTGTGCTCTTGGCAGCTGTGAGCTTACTGACTCAACAGACCCAGAACAACCTAGACTCTGCTAATTCAGAGTCTTGTCTTCACTCACAGAAGCACTCAGCACTACAGGACTATTCTATTCATTACCTTTGCTTGCTTGCTTGCTTGCTTGCTTGCTTGCTTGCTTGCTTGCTTGCTTGCTTGCTTGCTTGCTTGCTTCCTTGCTTGTTTTTGAGACAGGGTCTCCCTACTTTGCTCTGGCTTTCCTGGAATTTGCTCGTAGATGAGGCCAGCCTTGAATTCACAGAGATCTGCCACCTGCCTCTACCTCCCAAATGCTGGGATTAAAGGTGTGAGCCTCCACATCCAGCTAGCTACCTTCCCATTGCTGTGATGAGACACCACGAACTGGGCAACAAATAAAAGGAAGCATTTAATTGGGCTCAGGGTGCCCAGGCGTTAAGAATCCATCACGGCAGAGCATCGGCAGCATGGCAACAAGCAGCAGGCCTGTTAGCTGGAGCAGCCGCTAAGAACTCACATATCCAACCACAAACAAGGAATGATGAAAGCCTTGAAACCTCAAAGTCTCCCCACCAACTCCTGTGACACGATTACTCCAAGAGCAAGCTTCCTAACCATCCCCCAAACAGGTACCAACTGGGACCAAGGGTGCCCCAGACCTGTGGGGGAACATCTCATTAAAACCTCACAGCTGTGGTAATTACCTACAGTGTACTGTGCAATGTGCTCTTACATGGCCACACATGAGTGAGGCCTAGCGAAGTGTTTCTGGAAGGCCTCCTCATCATCCCATCATGCTTCCTTTGCACCCTTCTCTGAGGGTCCTTCCCAGTGTCCTCCTGTGGCAATTAACTGTATCTGTCAACTTGCCTGGAACACATGGTACACAGGTTAGACGCTATTTCTGAGTAATTGTAAGGACTCCTGGTAAGATCAGTGTTTGCTTGAGTGGAGAGAATGCAGATGGTCTTTCCCAATACAGACAGGGATTTAAGGTGCCTGGAAGAAACTCCGGAAGTGCTGTGTCCCTCCAGAGTTCATACTGGGGATTCTGAAGTCACTAACATGGTAGTGGCTCTTGAACAAACTCTACTGGCAGGAAAAGAAGAGGCATGCTGGCATTAAGAGATGGGGCCTCAGGGAGCTAGCTGGGTCATGAGGCCTCTCCTTCAGAAACTCCCAGTCAACATTCTACCTCTTATACACTATCAGCAAACTCTCTCTCTCTCTCTCTCTCTCTCTCTCTCTCTCTCTCTCTCTCTCTCTCTCTCTCTCTCACACACACACACACACACACACACACACACACACACACACACACACAGAGGCATGCAAGCATGCATGCATGCAGTCAGGAGAAGGGGAGACAGGAACATGGTGGCTGGAAGCTCAGGTGGTGGTCAGGTGATGGTCAGGAGAGGGTCAGGATACCCTTTCCACTTCTAGAGGGTGTTACCAGCTCCATTAATCTTCTCCATAAACATGACAACCACTGTAAACTGTAATGTTCTGTTAACTTCATTGCCATGTCTGAGGCTCAAGATCTTCTATACCATCCCAACATTTTTGCTTTAAAATGGTCATTGGTATATATCTCTATGACAAGTATTAATGCTAGTGACATCCATCATGTCCCAAAGGAACCTGGGACAAGTCTCACTCAGCATCTATGGCTCCTCCCAGCACTTCTTACCTGGCCCCCTACCTATACCTCTTCAGCTCAAATCTAGGCATCACTTCCTTTCCCCCAGCTTCTGATTCTTGGATAAAAACAGTCATCTTAGCCATGTGCTTTATTGATTTTTCTCCCCTTGTTGGCCTCTTGGTCTCTTGGTTCTTCTCTCCTCTTAGTTTTTGACTCCTTTCTTGGCCCTCTTGCCTTCTCTTCTCTTCCTCTCTCTCTCTCCTCTCATGGCCCAGTCTATGCTGCTGGCTGAGATCAGCCTGGACCCTTCTGGATGCCCTTGGCCAAACTCTTCCTTGTATCTACAATAAAATCTTTCTCCTCAACCACAGCTATGAGATGAGAAGTCATGTCCTCACTTCCATTCGGCATCCAGTTACCATACTTTTGATATCTTCCACAGCACTCAAGCTAAGCCCACTCTCGCCTCAGGCTCCGCCCAGGTTGTATATAAGCCCAGGTGAGGTAGATGGGCCAGACACAACGGCCTCCACCAGAGCTCTCTTTCCTTCCCTCTGTTAGAAGTTGTCAATCAGGCTGCAGTCTGCCAGTTCCCCACCTGCTTCTGCACCCTTTTTTCTTGCTCCTCCACATGGCTTTTCTCCAAGAAATAGTTTTCATGTCTTATTCTATCTTAACTTTTGGTTCTTATAGACTCCAAACAAACCCAGCACTTACTTAGAGTGCTCCAGTGAACTGGATGACCCATTGGCAAGCCAGAAAGAGTTTTTATTTCCACCGTGAGCACACTCACTGGTGCAAAGTGGCTGCCAAATTACAAAATATTGCACAGGTGTTTTCCTGAGAAGAATGTCACAGTGGGGACATTTCCCTCAGCACTCTCCTGCTGCTGTGGGGCTTTTTAGAAACTTATAGAAAGTGTCAGCTCATGCAGAGCAATGAGGACACACCTGGGTTCCTTTGACAAACAACAGAGGAAGAGGAGAAAGGGCTCAGGGAAGTGGATACACAAAGATGCATATATTAAATAAGGCTGGGACTTCCACCAGAGAACTGTGTTCCATGGACAGGCCCAGTACAGCTACCGTTTACCAAGGCCATCAGAGATGAAGGACACCAGCATTAGGGATGCCTGTCTTTGGAAGGCTGGGAGTGGTTACACAGAAGACCCTCACAAAGGGTTGTTTGTTTACGTTTAAACTTTCATGTGTGTTTGTGATGTTTGCACATATTCTCATATGTAAGGTCAAGCGCATGTGAGCCATGGTGCTTATGTGGAGTAAAACCTTGACTGTCCCTCCTCACCTTCCACCTTATTTGTGACAAGGTCTTTTGTTGTTCAACAGGCTAGCTAGCCTACACACTTTCTACCTTCCATTGCACTATAGGAGCATTGTGATCACACACACACACACACACACACAAACACCCTAAGTATAATGAACTCCATAAATGACTGTATGTCCATAACTGTCCACTGTGGACTGGATTTTCCAAGCTGAAGACTTGGTCATCAGTAGGACTACATATAAATTGAAACTGTTTTCTATTTATCTCAATTAGATGCAGTGAGGTCTGTTTCCATGTCTTTAGACAAATTATATATTTAGGGGCAAACATGACACAGGCCTATGAAGGAGAGTTGAATATCATGAAGAGAGCTTCCATAAGCTTGTTTATTTCAAAATGATGTGGGTGTATGTGCATGTGCGTGCAGGTTTTCAAGATTTCCCCTGAGTCTGACTTCCTCATCAGCATTTCAATAAACCAATGTACAATTACAAAGATTAACTAAAACTGCCCGTTATTGGTTGTCACACACATTAATATTAAGAGCCAGTAGGTTTATAATCTCTTTTTCTAAATGTGAATACATTTCTGAATGTTCATTTATTTAATCTTTTTTAAAATTAAGTTTGGAAATAGGCTTTGGCATTTGTCAATAGGAACACAGACTAAACAGAGACTAAACTGAAAAAAAAAAAGACTAAACTAAATAAATAAACCTAGGAGTAGGGGTGTGTCTCAGTAAGTGGAGTGTTTATCTATCATCCAGGAAGCCCTGGGTTCAATGTGAGCCCTGCATGCTCCAGGAAGGGTGGTGCACACCTGCAGTCTTTGTATCACCAAGGCAGAAGTAGAGGATCAGGTCATTTTTAGCTTCATAGAAAGTTCCAGGCCATCTAGAAATACATGAGGCACTATACTAAAACACAAATGTCTGTAAACACATGTATATGATATAAATAATCAGTAGGTGATAATAAATGTGTAAAAAAGGAAGTATCCCCAACAATGAACACTGAAATGCCAGACATGGGAACAGCGTAAAACACCTCAAATAAATGCTCAAGCTGCTTTCTTATAGAGAAGCTTTACTTACATAATACGCTTGAGACTCTTTCGCTATTGTAAGATCCACTCACACTTGGCAAGGCCCTAACACTCCTGTAATCTCAGGACTTGGAAGGTGTAACAAGGAGGAGTGGGAGTCTAAGGTCAATTTCAACCACATAGTGAGTTCAAGGCCAGCCTTACCAACAAGAGATGCTGTCTAACAACAACAACAAAAGCAAAACGTCAACAAATATTGGGTTGGGGATGTAGCTCAGTTGGTAGAATGCCAACACATAGGAGGCTCTGAGTTATATGCCAGGGTCCATAGAAAATGGAGTGTGATATCATAGACTGTAATTCCAGCAATCAGGAGATGAAGATGAGAAGGTCAAAATTCACGGTAATAATTACATAGAATGGTCATTCTCAGTCCCACAGTAAGTTCAAGGCCAGCTTGGGCTCCATGAGACCTTGTCTCGAACTTTTTAAATAAAGAAATTGTTTTTAAATAATATGTAAATAGAAGCACAGAAACCACAAAGCATTGACAGAAGCCCAACCCTGCAGAGAGCACATGTTGTCTGGGAAGTGACACACATATGCTGGGAATGTATTTGACACCCCAGGTTCACCAGTTGTTTAACTTAAGGAGAAAAAGAAAAATAGGTAGGGTTGGAAAGGCAGCTCAGCAGTTATCCCTGCTCTTTCAGAAGACCCCAGGTTAGCTCCTAGCACCCACAGGGTGGCTCACAAACATCTGTCACTCTAGTTACAGATTTGATTTCCTCTTCTGGCCTCTGAGGGTTCTAGGTAATTGGAAAACATTCAGACATATACAATAAAATAAATCTTGAAGTATAAGAATAAATATGCTATAATTTTATTAACAAATACTAGAATATATTAATTAGCATGTCATACCCTAGATTCAGCCCATATTTGTGCATAGTTGCATCTGAGCTGTAGACTGAATGAAGAGGATCCACCCTTACCAAAGCTTGCTTCCATCACACAACCCGCTGGAGTCCCACACAGAGGCAAAGGGCCAAGAGGAGGAAATCCTCTTTCTCAGGGAGCTATAACATCCATGCTTCCCTGCCCTTGGACATTAAAACTGCAGCTTCTTGGCCCTTCAACCTTGAACCAAGACCTACACCATCAGCTCTTCTGATTTCCAAGCCCTTATCCTTGAACTAAGAGTCACACCATTAGATTCTCTTTGTTCCCAAGCTTTAGACTGAATAGCTTTCCCAGGTTGCCGGCCTACCATAGAAGGTCTTACCTTCCACAATCACATGAGCCAATTCTCAGAACAGATTTCTTTTTCTAGATCTTTCTCTATATCTTAGATATTTCTCTGGGTTACTATTGGTTGTTTCTTTTGAGACTCTCATAATATTTTACCAGGATTCTCTTTGGAAAGTGAAATAGTGAAGAAGAGGGGACTATATTAGCTAAATTAACATCTAGACTTTGTCCAAGAGAAGCTGTTCACAGTGGGAAAGCAATCCGCAGATTCAGAAAGAATTTATCATCTATAATTTCTCTACAATAGATTCAACACAGGTTCCCTAAGATGACACAAGAGCTTCAGGGATGTCCAGTCCCTTCTTTAGGATGCAGCTCTGGACAGTTAGTCTTTTGGTTGGTTGGCTGGCTAGTTGGTTGGTTTTTGTCAATTCAACACAAGCTAAAGTCATGTAAAAGAGGTGCCTTAATTGAAGGATTGCCTCCATCAGGAGAACCTGTGGGACATTTTTTTGATTAGTTATCAATGTGTGAAGGACAAACTCACTATTAGCAGTGCCACCCTGGGCAGGTTATCCTATGTGTTATAAGAAAGCTGAGCAAGCCATGGAGAGTGAGCCAGTGAGAAGCTACTCTTCCACAGCCTCTGTTTCAGTTCCTGTCTCCAGATTCCTGTCTTGAGTTTCTGCCCTGACTTCCCTTCAGCTGTGATTGGGATGGATCTGATTGTCAAATAAACCCTTTCCTCTCCACATTGCTTTTGATTGTGGTCTTAATCACAGTAATAGAGAGCAAACTGAGACATGCTCTGCCTTTTATACTGGACATCACCAAAAATAGCAAGAGGCTCATGAAAAGGATGGAGAAAGAAACTGAGCACAGGGAAGCTGCAAGCCATTGGAGCCCACTGATGTGAACACATTCGGAAAGATAATTGGCCCCCAAGTATTTTATGTATAGAAGCTAAAATCCCAAGTCTGGATGTGATGAAGGCAGGAAGACTTGGGCTATCATAGTTGGTGTTTTTAAGTCTCTAAAGCAATTTAGATGGATCGAAATCTTATGAAAAGGAGATTTGACTTGACATGTTAACTAGCAGGGACTGAGTAGTTTCAGCTCTTACTCAACTCCAGGCAAGGCAGTCAGGCAAGCCTTCCCATAGATCCATCCGACAGCACAAGGACCATGGCTTCCACAGCCCCAACACTTATGAAGAAGCTGTTAAATCAAGGAAGCTATGTCAGCGTTAGCTGAGGAACCTTTGAAATGCTGGCCTATGACTCTGGGAAGCCATGAAGCATCTCATTCCATCCCACTTGCACCCAGTCTGGCTGCTCCCTCTTCTGGTCTAAGGTCCTCAACTCTTCAACCTTAGGGCTCTGGCCCCCTTTGCAAAACTACACCTGCAGTTTTGTTTTCCTACAAGAGCACCTTAAGAGGCTCCTCTGTTCAAACGACCATTTGCAGGCACATCAGCTACTTCCCTCTGCATGTCAAGTCTTCAACAAGCACTCCACCTACCCCGGTAAGTTCATAAACTGATTTGGGTTGATATGTCCACCCCCAGGCCACCACTTGAGTATTACCTTTCTTTTAAAATCAACACATTTCCTGGGTAAGGGATGGTTTCAAGGAAAGGCACCAAAGTGTGAAACACACTGGAAGCATTTCAGGAAAGCAGAAGCAGAAGTGAGTTCTCTGTGACTGCCGTCTGATGTCCCATGTCATCACCATCTCAGATAGACTCAAGCCTGTTTCCCAACTGTGCCCTAAGCCAGCAAGATCTAGAATGGGCAGATTTCTCTGTCCAAGAGTTCCCCTGTACTACCTCACAGTGTCAACTCTGTGAGGTCATTGAAGGTCAAAATGGGCCAGAATCAGCAACTTCACACTTGAACCCAATACATTTCAAGGTACTGTCATGAATAATCTTAATTGTCAATGCGATTAGATGGAGAAGCCTAAGAGATTAGTGAAGCACCCCTCTGGGAGTATCCATGATGATGTTTCCAGAAATAATTAGAGCTTAATTACTGCATTTATCCTTTGATGGTTCTATAATATAGTAACATTGTTGAAGAAGGTAAAAGGTAGGGTATAGGGCCTGTAGGAAGTAAGTGCCTGGAGGCTATAACTAGCCTTGTCTTGGATTCTGTTTAAAAAAAAATACCGGGCTGGAGACATGACTCAGTGGTTAAGAGCAGCTGTTCTTCTAGAGGACCCAGGTTCAGTTCCCAGCATGCACACGGCAGCTCAAAACTGCCTACTAACTCCAATTCAAGGAGATCTAATGCCCTCCTTTGGTCTTCATTGAAACCACATAGTACACAGACATACATGTAGGCAAAACATCCACATGCATAAAAATTTAAAAACAAACCTTTTCCCCTTATTTTCATTTTATACATATGGGTATTTTGCCCATATGTATTTATGTGTATCATGTGCATGCAATGCCCTGTACCGGCCAGAAGAGGGTATCAGAGTCCTAGGACTGGAGTTACAGATGCTTGTGAGCCTCCATGTGGATGTTGGGAATTGAGCCCAGGTTCTCTGGAAGAGCTCTGATTTGTTTCTCTAGCCCCTTCAGCTTCTTTTTGTAATCCCTTTATGTTTCCTGGCCATCATGATGTAAACTGCACTGCTCTGTCAGATCCTCCCCACCCCAGTAGACTGACCTTCCTGAAGCTGTGAGCAGGCATCTAAGTGACCGCCATCCTTAAGGCGTCGCGGCAGGTTTGGGCACAGGGAGGAAAAGCTAACATAGGTCTGATGTCTCTCTCCTCTTTTCCCCCATCACAGTAGGCGCTTCACCAACTACTTCTTGATCACAGTCTAAGCTACTCCCTCTCTTCCCTTCCCCTCCCCTCTTAAGCCTCCCCAACCTAACTCTTTTGTTTGTTTTTTGTCTTTCGTTTTTTGGTTTTTGTTTCTTTGTTTGTTTGTTTGTTTGTTTGTTGTTTTTCAATACAGTGTTTCTCTGTGTAGCCCTGGCTGTCCTGGAACTCACTCTGTAGACCAGGCTCGCCTCGAACTCAGAAATCCGCCTGCCTCTGCCTCCCAAGTACTGGGATTAAAGGCATGCGCGGCCACCACCACCCAGCCCAACCTAACTCTTAAAACACAGTTTAAAAAAAAAACTTGGAAACAGTGTCCTCAGTACCCACAAGCTACACCCCAAAATTCTCAATGGTGCCTCCTCCTTCTCCAAATTCATCTTCTAGTCTTACAGGTCCCCTGAAATCTCACTGGCAGAATCCTAGAGATCTGCTAGACCTGGGGTTTGCACAACTGCCTTCACATCAGATGTGAAGGACAGTTGTGGTTCATTTGTACCGTCCAAGAATTTGGTAGGCTGAGTGAGAAAGATTGCTCTGGGTTTGAGGGCAGCCTGAACTGCAGGCTGTGACTCTTTCAAAAACTCAAGGTGAGGGAAGAAGGAGAGAAAGAGGGAAGGAGGGAGGGAGAAAGGAAAGAAAGGGGGTAGGAAAGGCAGGGAGAGGGAAAGTCTCATGGGGAAGCTTTACTTGATGGATCATTCTGTCTAGCCATAACATGGGTGATGCCCAACACATAAATCATTTTTAAGGCCAATACTTCATTTCTAAAGCAGTTTTTACAACCCCAGAAAGTGCAGAGTACTTACCCATTTGTACCATCAACATCCCACGTCAGGCAGCTTATTGATTACTATAGGCGAATAAGCATTGAGTGATCATCAAACAAAGAGAAATATTTTTAATAGGTGATGTGGTGTGGTGTGTGTGTGTGTATAAAAAGATCAAATTAGTTAAAAGAGGTATTAAGGAAAAGTGTCTGGTGTCCAACCCCTAAACCCCTTGCTAGAGATACATTCTATGAATATAATCTTACTGGGATACATGTCTCTATATACAAGTTTAATGCAAACACACCATAGCATACATGCAAACATAAACTTTAAGCTACTCTTCTGAATAATATATATTCAATCTTAGTGTAAATTACACTGTTTTATGTGTATGGGTGTGTTGCCTACATCATGTCTGTGCACCACGTGTGTGCCTGAGGAAAGCAGAAAGGGACATTAGAAATGCTGGAACTGTGGTTACAGACTGTGGTGAGCGGCATCAAACCCAGGACCTCTCAAAGAGCACCCACCAGTCTTAACTGCTGAGCCATCTCTCTAGCCCTGCTGCATTTGTTTTAGCAGTAGCCTGAGCAGTCTGAAATAATGCCTTTAATCAACCTGATCGGATAGATAGAGAGCCTTTCAAATTGCGGATTTCCGGGCCCCCTTGTTAGAAATGGCTCAGTGAGAGTTTCAAAAAGGGTTAGACCCAGAAACCTTTTCTTCCCATCTTCTTCAGGTTGCCTGGCATGGATTCCTACACAAAGCAATAGCATAGTCCACCCTTCTAACTTCCAGCTGAGAGAACATCGTGGGGGGGGGGGCGGTACTGAAAACATGCACCCTGATTTTTCCCAAAGTCTCACAGCAAAGAAGTCAGAGAGCAGAGTGAACAGTGCAGCCATAGTCCCCAACACAAGCTGTGCTTCAGTTAACGCAGCTCTGATGTGTGCCCTCGAAGATGAGTGAGTCCACAATAAGTAATCCCAAGGATCGTAATTCAATATACCCAAAGATTTCAAGCGAACACTTTCCTGCAACACTGTCTCTGTGGTGCTCATTAGGCAACTCAAGTGCCCTCTGAATCATCAGAGGGCCAGAAGGTGACCCCACTCCAGTTTTAATGAGCAGTGCGTTTTACTGGGCTCTAGATCTGTGGGTGGTAAGTTTGGATGCTTTCAGAAAGCAGCAAATTAGAATATTCCCAGAGCTCAGTGGAGACCCTTCCTTTTGCTGTTGTTGAGGGGGACTGGAGTTTTCTGTGTGTGTGCAGGCCATGGTCTAGAGAGATGCGGGTTCCAGATACCTTTAAGGATCCTGCTGCAGGGTATTACATGTTAAAGGGATGCCATGTCATCAGAATGAGGGTAATGACTCCGTAGGGCTCACCATCTTACAGGATTGTTTGAGATTGCTTCTATGAAGGCATCTTGGAAAGTATAATGAATCGCATTCAAAATTAAATGACACTATTCTGTCCCTTGTGGTATTCCGTTGCCTTGGCTCAGGGCATGGACGCCTCAAGCTTCATCTTTAGCACACAAACAAAGCACATGTCTGTCAAAACGCTTTGATACTGAAGATTTTGGCTCAGGTCAGGTTGACCAATATTATTCATAAATCTTCATTTCAAAATCTTTTTTGACGTATAACTGCACTGTAAAAAGCCCAAGAAGTCATGGGGACATAGTGGAAAAGCAGAGTATACATATGGACTTATAGATACATAACATTTGTCATTTGTGTAGTTCTAATTGTTCTTCAGAACAACTCTTTAAAGGGGATTGTACTAGTGCCCCCATCTCACGGCAGAAGAACCTGAAAAAGCAACTTCAGCCCAAAGCTTAGTAACTCCCATGTTACATACTAAATGAGAACACTGATGTTCTAGCATTGCTCCCAGATATTAGTATGACTCTCATCTCCAAAGATGACGTTCTTTGGCAGTTAACTGTACACATGCATTCATTTTCTATTTCTGCGTAACAAATTACCCAAAACTTAGAAGCTTCAACAATAAGCATGTGCTAACTCTCAGAACCAGAGTGTGGCTTAACTCCAAAACTGTGAAGGCAGAGCTGTTACAAGATGGCGAACGGAGAAGCAGCTTTATCTGAAGGTGTAATATAGGAAGGACCTACTACTAGGTCATTGGCCTGGTTGGTGGTTAGTTTCAACTCTTCATAGACTGATAACATCAAATCCTGATGGCCTGAGGTAGAAGGACCCCCACTCACACCACATGGACCCTTTCAAGGTTGGCTTAGAGAAAGAGAGAGAGAAGAGAGAGAGAGAAATCAAACCAAACATCATAATGCTTTTATAACTTAGTTTTAGAAATGGCATCTAATCCCTCAAGGCATATTCTGTTCATTAGAAGCAAGTCACTAAGAGCCACCTACATTCAAGAGTAGAGAGTTACAGGAGGGATGAGATCATTCTAGGATTTTTCCACTCATAAATCGAAGTGATTTTAAACAACAAAATAGTTATTTCCTTTGCATTTTGCCTTCATAGACATTGGAGCGACACCTCATTTGTTGTAACGGCTAAAAAGTTCTATTGCACAGAAATCACATAGCTTCATGATTGTCCCCTATTGATGGGCATGTAGGCTTAAATACTTTTCACCAAGTGCCAAGCATCAGTGTGAACCAGACCTCATAGGAAGAGAGAACAAATAAATTTGCAACTGTGACCGGCCCTGGCAACAGGATACAAGGTACTCTGTAAGCCCAATAGAGGACCCGGACAAATGTGCTACATCCAGGAATGATGGTTCTGTGGTGGCTCAAATAGAAAGTGTCCCCAAAGTTTCCTGTATTTGAAACCTTAGTCTCATCAGGTAGCCCTGTTTAAGGAGGTAGAGGAACCTCTTGGGGATGGGGCCCAGCTAGAGGAGATGAGTCAGTGGTGGGAATGGCTGGAAGTTTTAAAGTTCAGCAGAGTCTCCTATTCTTTCTCTGCTTCCTGACATCCCAGATGTGAGCTCCCACCCTCCTGCCATCCAGGCTGTGATGGACAGTACTGTCTCAGCCATGAGCCAAACAAGCCCTTCCTTAAGTCACTTCTTGTTGGTCTTATTGGTCACAGTGAGGAGAAAAAGGAACTAACACAGACCCCACCTCCCTTCCCACAGATGAACCCACTGAGCCATGGGTTGCTGTTTTTAGAGCAGGCCTATATCCTACAGTTCTAATAAATGCACAAAACAAAGGGATCAGTGAGAGGGGGGAATCCAACCGAGAGTCTAAACAACTGACTGTGTTTCTCTTTCCAGTCACCAGTTTGTCATCTTTTATTTTCTGTCTAAATTAGTCCGTGTGGCATCTTTAAGGAGCATTTAAAAAAATAAAATAAAAAAAAAGCAAATTCTCTATTCATTTTACTCTTTTTTAATGACTGGGTTGTTTTTTGTTGTTTTTGTTGTTGTTGTTTTATCTTTAAAGAATATAACACAGAGGAAGCTTAATGTTAATTTTTCACATGATCACAAAAAGTGGAGAGAAATGTCGGCATGGAAAGCCCCTGTGAACAAGGCGCGTTTAGAGTTCAGGGTTCTTCTTGTGTGGCTTGGATGCATTATAACAACTGGGTCCCTGATACTTCAATTTGCATTAGATGGGAGCATCATTTGACTGTTTTGTTACAAATGACAGCTCACTTTTTCTGAGAATGATGTTGGTTAAAGCCATTTTTTGAGCTACTAAAGAAGGGAGCTTTGGATTTAGAGGAACCCATGACTGGGGTCCCAGTTCTGATGTTGTCTATGATAACCCACACACCTTAACTCACTCTACATTAGCTTTCTTACCCAAACTTAGTAGGCTCATCCCTACCTACAGACCCTGTGTCAAAGTGAGAAGCTAAATAAGGGCAGAAACCATTAACATCTACTGGGCTAATGATGGGATGCTTAGCTTTCCTATACTCTCCAATATTTAAAAAGCAGTTTGGCTTTCCTGGGGGAGTAAAAGGATGCAACATTTTAAAAGCTGATAGGCAAGGTCAGAACAGAAAATGATAAAACGGGGGCAAAACTCACATTAGAAGGGCCCGAATTTCCAAAGAAGGATCCTCTTTTGTTTTTGATCTACACATGCACATGTACACACAAGCATACATACATACATGCATGTTGAAGCCAGATGACAACCTCAAGTGTCCTACTCAAGAATACTATCCAACTTCTCTAAGATAAGTCTCTCATTGGCCTGGTACTTATAGCATAGGCCAGGCTGAATGGCCAGTAAACCTCAAGGACCTACTTGTCTCTAGATCTCCAGTCATAGGATTCCAAGTGCCCTACCATGCCTACCCAGCACTTTTAAGTGAGTTCTAGGAGTGGAATTGAAGTTTTTACACTTTAGAAGCAAGAATTTTATCAACTTAGTCATCAGCCCACCATGGAAAAGACCCTCTGAAGAATAAAGCGTATATACCAGGCATGCCAACAAAGGCTTGTCAGAACTTGGGAGGCTAAGATAGGACAATGAATTTGAGGCCAGCCTGAGCTACATAGTGATACTCTGTCTCTCTTTGTGGGGAGCGGGGAATAAATGAGTGTAAGCAGCAAAATTTCCATCTTTTCCCAAATTACCTTCAGCTTGTGACATTTTCAAAATATCTACTACCAGCCATTGCATCATGGCTAGCAGGCTCAAAACTCCTTAGAAAGGGTAAATTTGTCCTCATTTCTTGAAAGTATGAGACCTGCATGATAAAATTTCTGCATCAGTTGATGACTGAAGTTCCTGACACATATTGGCAGTTTCCCCAAGAATAAATTTTGATAGACTAAGGGGAACGCATGAAATCCAAATAAGGAAAAGACTTCAAGATATACCCAGGAGAAGTTTGAAAGTTTCTATTTATTTTGTCCCCGGCTACAGGGAATGTAACAACAAAGAGAGCATGGCTTACAGTAGAAAATCCAGGTTGAGTCTTCTTGGGATACTGTGAGTGATCTATTTGTGTCTTACTGAGAAATGGCACTGTGAAGTCTCAATGCCATGAGCCCTGGGCAGTCACAGGAAAGAGGTGAGTGAATGAGCATGGGAAAGGGGCAGGGAAATGGCTCAGTGGGAAAGGTAATGCCACCAAAACACGGTGACCTGAGTCTGGTCCTAAGAACCCCACAAAGTTGCCTTCTGACCAACACACACTAAGGTATAGATTTAAGACATGCATCACCAAACCCAGATCAATAATAAATTTAATTTAATTAAAAATTAAATATCTTAGTGGCTGGAGAGATGCCACAGTAATTAAGAGAGCTTGATGCTCTTCCAGATAATCCAAGTTCAATCCCCATCACTCACATTGGACAGCTCACAATTGCCTGTAACTCAGCTCTAAAGGATCTGATACCCTCCTCTGGCCTCCTCGGGCACGGGACTTCTCGTGCGCGCGCGCGCGCACACACACACACACACACACACACACACACACACACACA
>JADRCD010141206.1:0-15785 GCA_019843815.1 Montemys delectorum | reverse complement strand
TTCTTCTTAAAATAGTGTAATGTCTTCTAATTACTTGTAAGGATAAAATAGTAAGTATCATTAATTTTTTTGTTACCTTCTCTCCTTGACTCTTCATCATGTAGCAAATGGTTTCTTATTCACTGTGCATTTGGAATTTTTCAATTCTGTAAAGCTTAATGTCTCTCTACCTAATATCAGTTGTTGTCTTAAAATTCCTTCATTCTTTGATATATAATACCTATCCTTTTTTAGATATTAAATTTTTCTTCCCAGAGATAGCATGCTTTGAATTTACTTACTGCTCTCTCTCTCTCTCTCTCTCTCTCTCTCTCTCTCTCTCTCTCTCTCTGTCTCTCACTCTCTCTCACTCTTTCTCTCATTCCCACTTACTACTGCATAGTTTTACTTCACAAAGAGGTAAGAATTATATTATATTTTTATACTAAGTTCTAAATTAAAGTGTTTTATATGAGATACAATAAACTACAGAAATTCACACCTAGAACATAAGATGTTAGATAATTAATTATTACTACTTATTAAGCAGTCACTTACTTTGGTAAGTACTCAAATATAAAACAAGACTTTCCAAACATCTTCTGTTGACTCTGTAAAATTTAAATACTTTGAAAAAATCCAAGATTTAAGTGTTCCCTCATTTCTAGACTCATTTCTGTTTTAAAGTGGAAATTTGAGTTTATGAATTAATGAGCATATAAAGAGCAAAGAAACTTTTATGTTGCAGGCTAATCTACAGTATAGCATACAAATCTAAACAGCAGTTTGACAGTGTGTCCATTTAAGGAAATTACACTAAGTTCACTCCAGAGACCTATCAGCTCCACAAAAATGTGAGTAAGACAAGACAGCTCTACTTATCAACTATGATACCTGACATAATTCATATGATCAAGTCAGTCCATATTCTAGTTTTGAGAGGGAATATTTCATTAAATCTCACTCCTCCTAAATGATGACCTACAAAAAAATCGATGGTTTTTAAGAATGGAGAATTCAGTTTTCTTCAAGTATGTGAATCAAATTATTATGACCAGACACCAGCGGATGACTCCACCTGCAGGAATAGATGAACAGCACAAACTGGAGTCAAATGGTACCAAATAAAAATAGTACATGGAATTGTGGGTAGTAGGGTTGGGGTTGTTGATATGGGAGGAACTAAGACGAGTTGGACATGAATAAAACCAAAATACATTGTAGAAATGTTCAAAGAACTAATAAGAAGAGTTTTAGCAAAATTTGACGAATGCATCATCTTACTGATTTTACAAACAGCATTTTCAAGTAAGTTAAATGTTACCAGCCTTAGTTTCCTGCCGTGAAATTGATTGAAGGAGCTGCTTTCATGAGTGTACAATGTGGAAGATTTGATCATAATCTTAGAGCCACGTGAGCTAGCAAAGCACCTTCCAGCGTAACATGCTTATCACTGGTCTGTGCCTTTATCTTTTGTTTATACCTTTTAAAAATAGCTAAACATTATGAAAAATGAGGAAATACATTTATAGCAGAGTCAATGTGTCTTTCTCATTATTTATTTCTTGCCCCAAAGAACCCTGAAGGCTCTTAGCACTATCGATTCTTACTCTTAAACAGTGTCTTATCTCATAACCTTTGAGACACCAAAAGTTTAGACACTCAATCTGTCTTGAATTTCAATTCCTTTCATAAGTTTATTTATTTATTTATTTATTTATTTATTTTAGAGAGAGAACTGTTGCATAAAATATTAACAAATGATCCGGCATGCTTCCCGCACTACCTCCAGTAGCCTTGCTGGTCATGCACTGGCGGGAAATGGCTAACCTGTTTTATCTCGTGGAGACTTTGATTCAGAACTCCACAATCTCTCCACCTAGCTTGCTAGGTTGCTCCTGGTGGGTCATTACCATGCCAGCACCATGCTTCAAACCCCTCTACAGCCTTTGTGGTGCACATCTGGCAAACCTACACTTTGCTAACATGCCTTTCTCTCTTGAACCCAGTCAAACCACTGTATGAGGTAAAACACCAGACAGACTTAGTTCAGAAACAAGGAAAATTCAATCACTGGGCATGACAACTGGACTCCTAATCTTGTGAGCCTTATTAAATCTAAATCCTTTGGTGGTGAATCCTGATGGATGCACCATTGAAACCAGGAGACACTCATAGCCACATCTTGTCCTCACATTTCTCCTGCTTCATCTCTTCCCCTCTCCAATCCAGAAGTTCCTCCCACTCTCCCATTGATTGGCTCCTTTACTCATTAGGGGTTTGTTTCCGAAGAACAGCATCAGGCCCATCCACAACATTTCCCCCTTTCTGTTCTAATAAAAAACAAAACCTTTCTCTCAAATATAAATAGAGCACAACTATTTCCATTTTGTAATCTATAAAGTATAAGATAGACCTCACACCCAGTTCCTCATTTATTTCATTAAGAGAGAACATTATCATCTATCCTAAATTAAAAGAGTTATAATTCTATCCTGACTTATGTCCTGGATTTAGATAGTATGCCATCTGAAATCATCCTCTCAAATCTATTCTCTCAAAGTAAATAGCCTGGGTTGGCTATGAGACTTTAAGTATTTTTTCAACCCCTTCAGAAATTTGAGAATGACTATCATTAACTGAAAATATATAGAAAGCCTAACACAACTTCCAGAATTGAGACAAATTGTAGAGACAACTGCCTACCTATACAGCCCCAGTAAGTAAAGAAGATGGACCATGTCTTCGTCATTCCAGCTCAAGATCATCTGACAGACCTCAGAGATACAAGAATATTAAGGACTAGCCTATTCTGTCTCAGCAGAACTAAGCTGTCCTAACCTGTAAATTGTGTCCATTCAAAAACAGTACAGGTCTGCAGAAGAGATTGACAAGTTTCTGCCCAGTGGCGACCTAGCCACAAATGTAGAGTCACCTCTACATTTGTGTTAAGATACTCAGTTGCTTTTTTGAATCCATGAATGAGAAGATATTAGGATCAACAAGTGAATAAATAACATTAAATGTCACATTCTGTGGATTTCTGTTGTTTTTAAGAACCAACTATCTATGTAAAGTAATATGGATTGTTCTCCATTAACTACTCTCAGCTATTTCTAGTTAAAATCTTTGAAAACACCCTAACAATAAACTCAGAGCCATGAATTTGCTATTTGGCCCTTAACTCACAGGCTTAATCATCTCAGATATGTGGTGCATGCCCTGCTGCCGTACCTTTCTCTCTTGAACCCAGATAAGCTGCCGCGTGAAGGAAAACACAACACAGACTTAGTTCAGAAATAATGGTAACTCAATCGCTGGGCAGGGCAACAAGACTCCTAATCTTGCAGGCCTTATTAACTCTAACTCCTCCGGTGATGAATACTGATTGATCCGCCAACGGGGAGATACTCATAGCTACATCTTGCCCTCATGCTACAAAAAGGCCTAACTCTCTCCTGCTTCCTTTCTTGCCCTCTCCAACCCAGAAGTCTCTTCTACTCTCCCATTGATTGGCTCCTTTATTCATTAAGTGATTGGTTCCCAAGAACAGCACCAGATCCATCCACAACAGAGAACAGTGTGAAATCTTACTTCTGTTTCCACTGCTGATAATTAACTTTCCACCAAGAATTCTTGAAAAAATTGCAGTCTTAACTCAATCAGGAATTTTAGTTTTCTAATTCATAGAATTTGGAAGTAATTAATATTTTTATCTTTTATTTCCAATGTACATAACTTCCAGTAGGGGAAAGCCATTCACTAACATATTGTTGTACCCTATAAAAATACAATTTATACCTTAGAGCATAAATCTAAATGTACAGTGTAAACATTTTAATATTGATATTCATATATGAATGCACATATGAATATAAGTATTGTAGTTTATCCACACTTATGAAAACATAGATATCTAGACATTCTTTTCGGTTTCATCTTTAAATTATATCAGTTAAAAAATAATATCAGTTGTAAAATAATGCCTGACTTAGGATATGCTGTTTGAATTACTTTACTGTAACATAAGAATGCAGTATTTAGAAATGAATTTTATAAAGTCATTTAAAAATGACCTTAAGATATCATTAGCTTCTGAAAACTAACAATTCCTGATTGAAATTGGCAAAGGAGGCCAATTTTACCGAATCTAACTAGAAAAGTAAATTTAACAACAGAACAAACATATAGTGGCTAACCAATATGTTTGATTTAAAACTTCAGGAAATTCCTTTTTAGTTCTGTATTCCACTTTGTCTGTTTCAAATAGAGAAGGGAATTTATTTGTACTATCTTTTACTTATAGTGTACTAGGCAGAGTTATAATTCTGTGACTCACATTTCCAGCTTGTCAAAGGAATTATACATTCAGCATAGGAAAGCCGATATCTTTCTTTCATTTTTTTTCATTTGCTTGTTGCCTATTCCTATAGAATTTCTGAGTATTATGGCATTTTGTTACTCAGTGCTCTTTTAAATAAATAAAATAAAATTTAAGTGGGTAAGTTTTAATTTGACATGAAGGAAGATGGCTTAGTTATAAAGAAGGCTTGGTGTAAAAACATGAACCAATGCATTCTTTTGCCTGCATGTGCATAAAATGTCAGAGATGGGCACACTTGCAGTAGCTCAGCACTGGTGACTCAGGTAGATTACAGTTCTTTTATTATTAGATATTATAATATGATTGCATCATTTTCACCTTCCCTTTCTTCCATCCAAATGCTCCAATATAACCACTCTTGCTCTCTTTCGCTTGCTTGGTCTCCTAAGTATTCTTAAACAGATAAATACAGCCTACTCAATCTACATAATGTTCCTTGTATGTCTCCATGTATGTATAGATGTAGAAAGGGAGGTCTTAGTTCAGATCACACTGGCCTATGGTTGTCGCCACTTTTAGGTAAATGAACAGTTCTTAGACTTTTGCCAAGTCCTTGCTTTCAAAAATTGTTTTCCTCTTTCTCATCTGGGGATACCTCAGGATAGCTTTCTTCTCTATAGGAATTTCACAAGTCCTCACACACTCAGATATCTGATGTCATTTACATTGAGCTAATCCACTGCAAGTATTCTGCAAGGTTGAATTTAAGAAATAGAAAAGAAACTTAGCTCTTCTACACACACACACACACACACACACACACACCACATACCTATCCCCTTTAGTTTTTTACTACATGTTGAGAGACATCATATTTCTTGATATGAGCTGCATTTATTTTTTGTTGTTGATATATTTTTAATCTGTATTAGTTTACTTATTTACATGCCAGTCATTTGTCAAGCTTCCCTGTCCTCTCCCAGAGTTCTTAACTCCATTGTTAATCCCCCTTGCCTCCAAAAGGGTGCTCCCTTGTAATACCATCAGGCCTTCCCCTTCCATGGGTCCTCAAGTCTCTCCAGGATTAAGCAAATCTTCTCCCACTAAGGCCTGACCAGGCAGACCTCTGCTATATTTGTGCCAGGGGACCTGAGACCAACCCATGTATGATCCTGGTAGGTGGTTCAGCCTCTGGGCACTACCTGAGGTCAGAGTAAGTTGAGACTGCTGGCCTCCCTATGGGGCTGCTCTCCCCTTCACTTTCTTCAATCCTTCCCCCGATTCAGCCATAGGCACCCCCAACTTCAGTCCAATGGTTGGTTGTAAGTATCTGCTTCTATTTCAGTCGCCTGCTGGTAGGGCTTCTCAGAGGACAACCACGCAACGCTCCCATCTGTAAAAAAATCATAGCATCAGTAGTAGTGTCAGGCCTTGGTGCCCTTCCGTGAGATAGATCCCACGTTGAGCTGATCATTAGACCACCTTTCTTTCAGTCTCTTCTCCATTTTTGTCCCTGTAGTTCTTTTACACAGGAAGAGTTTTGAGTCAGAAGTTTTGGCTGTAGACTAGTAATGGTGTTGAAACCATAAGGTTGACTCTTTTGTGGAATCTGTATATCTAAAGAAATATCCTGGTTGCTAGTCAGTCAGAGATGCAAGACTCTCTCAGCTGTGCTCTATGACTTTTGTATCCATCACATCACTCCACCTGTTTCTTGTCTCCTCTGCTAGGACTTGTCCAAATGCCCACAGCACCTTACCTCTGTAGATGTAATTCCTTTTCATATTGATGAGGAAGAGCCTTCAACTATCTTGCAAGCTTCTGTTCTCTCAGACATGTGGCCTTTTGCTTACTTCCTTTCTCTTGAGACTTTCCTTAACATCTTGAAAGCAGTATTTCAATTTGGAGACAATGTTTCAATTCTAAGGAAACTTCCATAAAACACATGTATAAGTCCAATTACTTTTTTGTCCACTCTACACAAATGCATACACCCCACATGGTACACCATACATACAACACAAGCACACACACACACACACACACACACTCACACACACACGCACACACACTTGTGATTCAGTCCTGCCACTTATCATTATTTTGAAGAAAAAAGAATGAACATTGTATATCTGAACATTGAAATAGCACATAAACTTAATAAACATGTGTCATTTATAGTTACAGTTTACAGTTTATTTTCCTCTTCTCAAATGGTGTATTAGGAAAAACTACCATTGAGGCACTCACCTGTAATCATAGGAGGTTCACACAGCAGGATCACTAGAAATTGAAGACCGTCCTGACATACATGATGTGTTGCTAGTCAGTCTGGGTTATAAACTGAGACACATTCTCCAAAACCAAAAGCAACAAATAGCTGAAAATATTGTACAAAATAGTAGAAATATTTTCACTTAATACACGTGCATCTTCAGTGGACACACATTTTTTAACTAGGACCAAATGTTGCAGTTCCTTGAAGATGAGAGAACTCTGTGGTTCTTTACCTCCCTTTGCTGTATTTGTGCTATTATTTTCTGTGTAAATAATATGCCTACTTAAAAAGGTAATAAAATTGAAGCATGTATATATATATATATATTATATATATATATACATACATGTATATGTTGTATACACAAACAGATTCTCCCTACACAAATAAATTGACCCTGTGCTCTAGAATACTCTTTTCTCTATTTTCTGTTCTCAAAGAATGTTTTATTTACAAAAACAAAAAAGAGGTAGACTCTTGAAGCTGTTGACTTCATCCATATTACTACCCTCAAAACTCCCTGAGTCACAAAGTCAACAGAATTCTTCCATCCTATGGGAACTAGGAACTATTTGCCATTAATAGCAAATATATTTGCCTTACTTTAGCCTCAGGTTCATTTATTATCTTTTATTCTTGAATTAATCTTTCTTAACTCTTTTTTAAAATGTATGTATTCGTGTTGTATATGCACATATGCATAATATTATATAGTTCTGGTGTTATGAGGCATGTTCTCACTTTGTCTCCAAAGCTACCTGAGGCTCACTGTGTATCCTAGACTGGCTCTGAGTGCATGGCTTCAGCCTCATACTGCCAAAGTACTGGGCACCCTATTCAACTATATAACATATATTTAACTGAAACTTATGAATTAATATTTTAGCTAACAAAATAGGACCTCCTATTTAACAATAGAACAAATGTGAATTCTTTATTTCCATACAATAAAGGGCTGACATTCACATTTGTACAGGGCTGAGTGAAAACGAAGTACTGAGCACGTAAGATGATATTTTGCGCCTATCCAGTGAGTAAATCACACAAAAATAAAGCGTGTCCCTGCATATTATTAGTAAGAACAGTTTTGGTTTGGCAAAGGAGAACATCTGAAAAAAATGAAAAGGTGAATTCTGAAAATAATTATTTGAGAAAATATAAACCTTTGACAACTGTTAGAATAAGGAAATTAAGCAAAGAAATTTTAGCTGTAGTGTGTTTCTTTGTAATGTGACATAATTCTAATACTAGGAAGTAATATATAAAATAAAGTGGTCAGCAGTAAAATATAGGCAGGTACTTATTGATGCTAACAGTTAATACATTGCTGTATTATTACACATTGGAGAAGATATCTTTCTTAAAATGTAAAAGTTAAAACAATAAGTAAAATGAAATATTTGTAATTCCATATTTTCATAAACAAAATACTTATTTTGATGGCATAAAGCATTTGAAATGTGCATTAAGAAATCATTTCTATGGAATAATTAATAGTTTATATGATTTTTCTTATAACCATAGGAATGTAATTAAATGAACTCATGAATAAGGTTAAATATAATAATCAAACCTGATAGAATTTTGAATTGTATATATGACAATCCTGCTAAACTATTGTACTAAAAGGAAACAGAAAGTATAAAGTTAATTTTAAGACTGACATTGTCTGACAAAGTTTTGAATTTTTCTGATTTAACAATTTTTTTGAGAGTGTCATAGACGAGTACTTTATATCACTCATACCTATTAACTCCTCCAATTCCTGTCATCTTTCTTCCATCTCTCCCAAATTCATGGCTCTTCTTCTTTAATTATTACTAATATTTTGGAGCTGGTGTGTATGTGTGTGTGTGTGTGTGTGTGTGTGTGTGTGTGTGTGTGTGTATGTGTATTTACAACATACTGAGCCCATCAAATGTTAATCCTTGGTATACATCCTGCAATGACCTCTTGAATTGAATAACATCTAATGGAATACTGCCATAGAGGAGACTGGTTCTCCACTTTTCAAAAAGCCATTGACTCCATGAATCTCTTCATCTAGGAGTGGAAACCTGAAGAATTCTTCTGCCCATGTTATCATACAAACTGGTCTGCCATTATGCAACCATATAATGATGTTTCATATATTTTCCTTGTCTTACTTACCATGGGTAGGTACTATTTAAAAGCAGGTTTCCTGTTTCTTTGGCATTTTCATCCTTCAGTGTACCACACCTGATGTTATTCCCAGAGCCTTAGTTACTAGGCTATAGTAACTAAGGGGTTATATTTTATAGTATTCAAGTTGGGAAACCCTCAGAATATATTTCCTATATTTTAAATAGTTGTGAAACTCTATACTGTCTCTATCTTTTGAAAAGACAAGCTTCTTTGATGACACTTATCAGTGCTGGTGAAGTACTTAGAACACAATTAGGCATTAGATTACTTTTGGAAAGTGGGAGTAGTAAGTTTTCTTCTAACATCTATGCGCATTTCAGGCACAAGTAGTCTGTTAGGATTAAAGTTGCTTGCCTGAATTTTCTCTCATTGTTCATACCTTATGTCCAATTAGACAGACATTTGTTACCCCACTACATAAGTGACACTACCATACTATTAGTTCTATACTAACAGAAAAATCATCATTGCTGATGGCTTTTGAGGATATTCCATTGCCTTATGTGATAAAACTTTTTACCTGTTTGTACACAAATGTGCATTTTAAACATATTTACACAATGCTTCTCTGTTAATTTTTCATACATCCTCCAAGTTATCTATCTCATCACCTTTCCTTCCCTTGTATATTGTCACTCATCTTCCTTTGCCAGTTAAAGTTTTTACTCATCCTCTGGTAGAACCTAACTCCTACTTGGTGATGCAGTTCCTTTTGATGTGCTCCTGCTTCTGTAAGTAGTTGCTCACTTTTAAAGATCCAATAAAACCATTGCTTCTCCCAGTTGGGCATTGGTATAATCATTCCTTTTGCCTGTCCTGAGTTTCTAATTGGATGTGAATATACGTATATTGTGTATTCACCAGAAAGTCTCCTATACAATGCAAGGTTATTAAAAACTAAATGGACGATAAATATTTTTTGAAATTTTGTGAATTTATTGAATTCTCTGTTTGCTAAATATATTTACTGAAGTATGTATCAATTTATGACATGACATCAGTTAGCTCTCTGTGACTGTTAGAAGATTCTGCTATTCAGCCAGGCAGTGGTGGCGCTCGCCTTTAATCCCAGTACTTGGGAGGCAGAGGTAGGAGGATTTCTGAGTTTGAGGCCATCCTGGTCTACAAAGTGAGTTCCAGGACAGCCAGGGCTACACAGAGAAACCCTGTCTTGAAAAAAAAAAAAAAAGACCCTGCTCTTCAAAAGTCATAGTCTACCATGTTTGCACAGCTGAGCTGAGCTCAATGAAAAATGAAGGACTCCTTTCTTAGCAATGCTTCCTCTTCCCTACCTTACCTGTGGAGCTCTACCCCACACTCTACCTGAGGAATATCATGTAATCCTTGTAATTTACAGGTTTGTCTTCCTGGATTGCCTCTCCATTTAAATCAACAAGATTTCATAGTGAGATGGTATAGACTATGATTGTAATGGTAGCAGAACCTAATTTGACTGTTATGATGTGCAAAATGAAATTATCTTTAAAAACAAAAATCTGAAAAAGAACATAAACTATTACTTCTTTAGTTTATCACTGCATGGAAAAAGTACATATCTATAGATTTTGTAGAGAGATAATTTTTTTTTTATTTTTGTAAAAAAGAAGGAATGTTTAACTATTTTGGTCTAATTTGCTGCATTTAATGTATAAACTAATTTAGTTTTTAAAATATGTTTTATAAGACAATCTTTTTCTGTCAGGCTTGTTTTGAGCTTACCATTCACTCTCAAGTTTCTGAGTCATGGAGCTGCCCCCATACCCATCTGTTTGGGTAGTTTTGCTAAGACCATCCAACTCTGCTGTTAATACCTTGAAATGGGTAGTGTGCCATACTTAATTTACATTTCCTCGTGTATATATTTTTAATTTTCTAAATATTCAAAGTACTTCTACTAAATATATTTTGCTAATTACTAACTTAAAATAAAAGAAAATGTGTTAAGAAGTATAGGAAAATGACAATCTTAGAGATATGAGTTCTAGATTTAATTGATATCATAATTATCACAATTAGCCTAGTAGAAATGTTCCCAATTAAAGATTGAACCATTTCTTTTCCTGAAGAATTTTGTAATTTTTGGCATATAAAAAGATACCGTTATGTAAAATGGTTCATTAATTCCCCCAATACCATAGCTTTCCAACTAAATTTCTTAGCCCTCTTTATAAAACAATGTTGTGAACTGTTTAAACTGGAAGATTTTAACATAATAGGTGCTAAATTGATCAATGTCGTATCTCTTATACTGACTTCCCTGAATTCAATTTGTTATCAAAGTAAAAGTATTCTTACTATTATGTTTTATCAGAATAGTTATGAGAAACACATGATGCATGATACATGCTATTATGTATACATCTTACAGATACAAATACGTTTACATGTAATATATCTTAATGTGTTTCCGTCTAAGGGCTGTTTGATGGGAACAATGATGTTCATGATAAACTAGATATTTTGAGTGTTTGTGTTGTTCATTTATACTGCTAATTGTTTTGGAGTTGCCTGGCCATTAATCAAATCATTTGTCTTTATTGTTTGGGTGTCACTATCTTTCCTATGTAGTCAGTGTCCTAAGCTGTATAAGGCACTATTGAATAGGTACTAAAAATAGTTTCTTTTGATCTTTGTATTTGTTACAACAGGTACCTAGTATGCTCTTATATTCCAGTAAAAGTAATTTTCCAGAGTTTTACTTTAATTATTTATTGATTCTAGAATAATAGTAATTTAGGCAATTATACTCAGACATATAATTCCAATCTTGAGAAATTAATACAAGCTGCTATTACTGTATTACATTTATTAATATTATATTGTATGTATGAATACTATATACCTTTGAAAGTATTTTATTAATTTTTGTATATTTGTTTTACAAACTGTTTTACACTTTACCCTGGGAAAAGTGTAACTCCCATACATCACACGTTTCATGGTCATGTTGTCACATACATTACTTATATATTTAAGTAGTGTTTTAGCAAGTAGCATATTTTTCTACTATAAAGTAAAAATTTCATAAGGACACTAATCATTTCAGAAATGCATTATTTTTATAGCATCACCCATAATATTCTCCCTATATTATTACACAATTACAGAGTCAAATCTGCTTTTAATTATTAATGCAAACTTTAGTAGATCAGTTCATCTCAAATGAACTTTTAAGAGAATATCCGGGGCAGTCTGAGTTACAAAGCAAACGATTGGTAGCATCAATATTTTCAGACTTTGAACACACATGGCATACTTATTGTAGTATACCTTGGAATAAAAAATCTGGACAGTTCAGTCAGGCATTTAAAATATTCCTGAAAACCTCAGATTCTCTATGTATAATGTCTCATGAGACATATGTATTCTCAAAGATTGTTTTTAAATTGAATGCTATCTAATCGGAAGTTCTTACTTTATTGTTCAAGTCCATGATCTGAGATGTCCTGCTAGCAATATACAAATTAACAACCTGTCAGCACCAGTCTAAGCACCTGCAAATCAAATATCTTGGAAAGGATGTTTTTGGCATGTTCTCTGGCTGATTGGCGCTCAACACTGGTGGCTGATACTGAGATGAGTGAGCGTAAGCACGTGACACCCCATTCATAAAAGAAGGAAGTTTCCACAGCCAAAACAGTCTAAGAAATATAAAAACTAATTTGTTCGCAACTTACTTAATATTAACTTTTATGTTTTTTGTTGTTTTCACTAAACTTACCTCCATAATGCTTAAAAAAAATGTGATGTACATGATCTCTCTCTCTGTCTCTGTCTCTGATTCTCTCTCTCTCACACTCTCTCTAACACACAAACAAACACATATACACACACTGGTAAATTTGAAATTTTTACTGTGAATGCAAAGAAAACATAAGAAATAACATTCATATATTTATTTAGAAAACTGGAAATAGTGAGACACTTCAGTTAGATCTACATAATATTTTTCTTACATTGGATTACATACTGTGAAGGCAAATAACTTCTATTTCAACTAAGTTAAAAATCATTCAGACGATGGCTTAATTATAAATGTTATCTTGAGTTTAACAATGTTAACATTTAACCAATTTTATCAAGGTTTATTGCTTTCAACGTAGGCCAAGTGTACTATGCCATCAGACAGCCATAAGAACTATAACAACTGGTAAGGCTGAGTAGTAGCTCAGACACTGAGAATCTCAAATCTCAGAGATTTGAGAGGGCAGTAGTCATGCAGTTAGCTTCCCACCTGTCTTTGTATCTGCTATGGGACACATAACCACCAGCACTCCACTGAGTGGTCCATGGGCAGCCAGTCATGTAATTTGCCTCTGGACTCTTTCCCCATGCAAATAGAGCATCAGGAATACCTCAACTCCAGCCGATAGAAAAAAAAATCTAATACCTAAATCCTACCCTACTTCTCAAGGATTATATAGTCCTTGTTCACACGGAAGAAAGCAGAACATTTACTTCACTAGAGGATCTTCTGAATGTGGCTGTATTTATTGTGCTGTAGAACCTGCAGGAGAGTCCTCTCTCCGGATGCATTTACTACTGGATCTTGGACCCAGTTGCCTTGACATGGCCGTACCATGCTGTCTCTGACATTGCTGCTGCTGCTGCCGCCACCTTAGCTGAGGACAGGCACAGGACCCTGACTACCTTCCTTGAGCAGGTTGCCCAAACTTTTTTGCTTCTTTTCTAGGAGCTGTAACACTCCCAGTATTGCAGGTCATACTAGAGATCCCTGGAACTTATTTGCACCAGGCTACTCTTCACTTTTCTGGGTTTGTTCTAGTGTACAAAGGAGTCTGACACTCCAGAGGGAAGCAGGCAGACTGCATAAGACAATTCAATATACAAAAGTTTTATTCAGTTAAAATAATTATATCAAAAAAGTCTTATGTGAACAGAGTATTAACTAATATTGGGAGCTAATTTAATAAAAATAGATTAACTATCAAAAGTTCTTTAAAATGTTATTATATTACAAAATTTAAGTTACTTTTAGATAACGCAAAGAAAAATAGCATTACACAGTTATGGAAAAAGTATTAATTTCAAACATATTGAATGCAAAGAAGAAGAAAAAGAAGAAGAGGAGGAGGAAGAGAAGGAAGAGAGGGAATAGGAAGAGGCATAAGAGGAGGAAGAAGAAGAGAAAGTGGAGGAGGAAGAGTAGGAAGGAGGAAGAAGTAAATGTAATTAAAAGGCCCATATTTGTTCATATTTACCTTTAGATGAGGCATATGATGCTTGACTCCATGATCCTATAGACCAACTTATAAATTAGTGTAATATTCTGCCATCAAGAGTCCATGGGTCATGCATTCATAAAAATAAACATTACTGGCTTCTAACAGAGTACAATATTATCTTGGACCAAATAATTTTCATTACTTTGGCTTTGTTTATGTGTTATTTATACATATAAATAAATGATAAAATGGATTGCATTTTGTGATGAGAGTGATCCATTATCTGCCCTTCTTTATATAAATAGAAGATTTATTGAACTTAAGTGATAGCATGTAGAATTAGGTATTAAATAAAGATTTGCTGTGACTCCCACATTAAGTTGACTGATTATATCCATCAGGGAAAATAGTTCTAAGGGCATCTCTGCTAAATTAATCAAAGACTCTGAAACCCTCCTGCGCTTTGGAATACTCATAATAAACTTTCTGAATTAACTACTTCTGAAAAATTAGGGCTTTTGTTAACCTACACTAGAAGTACATATGGATTAAAGGAAACAAATATAGTATTGTTTGCCAAATATAAGTAGATTTCACTCAAATTCATTGGCTTAATTTATGCTTTAAATTTTTCATTAGAGCTTACTTATTTATGTATTTTGTGGCTATGGCACAAAATACAGTGCATGGAGGTCACAAGCAACTTGTAGGACTCTCTTAATTTTCCTATAGCCAGGAGACTAAATTCAGGCCATTGCACTTTGTGATAGATACTTTCACCATAGAAGGATCGCTTGGGATCTTGATATTTAATTATAACAAAATGGAAAAACATCCAAACAATCTTTTGTTAATGAATTTTTAAAAAAATCCTCTAGATTTATACTAAATTCTCTATGGATAGTTAAAATTCATTTTGATTCTTGTCTGGTTTCAGAAGAAACTGAATAGATGGATGGGGTAGCATCAGATAAACACTTTGTAGTAAGAGATGAATGGGACAGATGTCTGAAAAACCTCAACCCTTGGGAAATTGTCTAAATAGTAGTAAACACTTGAAGTAAGTAAAAGTTGTTGATTGTGAGTTTGTAACAAATACATGTAAGTTTCTATTAAACTCTCCTGATCTAGAATAACATACATGAATTATGTAGCTACTCACTCTTGGGCATATACCCAAAAGACGCCCCACCATGCCACAGGTGGACATACACGATTGTGTTCATAGCAGCCTTATTTGTGATAGCCAGAAGCGGGAAACAACCAGATGTCCCTCCTTGGAAAAATGGATAAAGAATAGTATTCCATTTGCACAGTGGAATACCACTCAGCTATTAAGAAAGAAGACATCATGATTTTTGCAGGCAAATGAATGGAACTAGAAAATATTCTGAGTGATGTAACTCAGACCCAAAGGGACATACATAGTATGAACTCATTAATAAGTGGTTATTAGCCCAAAACGTACAGAATACTCAGCATACAATCAACAGAACTCAAGAAAGTTAACAAGCCGAAGGGCCAAAGTAAAAGTGCTTAAATCCTAGTTGGGAGGGAGAAGAAAGCAATCACTGGGGTGAGGACCAGGGGTGCACAGAGAGTGGGGGGAACCTTGTTGCAAGAGAGGAAGGGGGAGAATAAAAGGAGAACATGATCAGGTATTGGGGTAGAGAATAGGACCTAAGTCCTGAGAGTCAGCAGAATGAATAGAAATAGGCAACCTCAGGAGGTGGGGTACCAGAATATTCCAGAGACTTGGGAGGTGAAAGCATTATAGGACACAGAGAGGGATTTTAGATGAAATACCCAACAGTGGCAAAAGTGAACTTGTAGAGTACCTCCAGTAGAGAGA
>JADRCD010141177.1:13871-33654 GCA_019843815.1 Montemys delectorum | reverse complement strand
GACAACTGCTGGCCCATTTCTATGAGATGGATGAATCTTTGCTTACCATTCGCTGGTCTCCCGTGAGTGGCAGAAGAACCGTAGCGCGTGTGGTGATCTCTGTCTCCGGAGCTCCGCTTATGTGTTCCGTCTGGCAAGCGTCCTTACTTTGGGGTCCCTGTTCAGGCGCCACTGCCCCGGCCCGCGGGGCGAGTAATTAACCAGGGTCCGAAGGGGACGAAGCCTGAAAGAGATGGGCGAGAGAGAGGAACGAGGCCAAGCAAAACAAGGTTGTCAAAGCCTCACTTTACTTCAGAAGGGCAGGACAATTATACTTGTAGAGCAAGGAAGCGTTAAGAGGAAGTGGGGCGGGGGGGTGTACACCTGGCTTCACACCTGGCCGGAGCGGAAGCGTTGACAAAACATTTTATGGTTTTTCCGAGAACACTCCATGGTTCCTCGGAGAATAGACTGTTACTCAGATAAGGTCAAATTCTCAGGGACGACAGGGACACTCTGACCCTGACAATTACAGTCAGGCATTTAAGATGTTTTGTTAACAATTTAATGTTTCCCATATTACTGAAATAATTTTTAATTCTCAGACAATATTTGCTCAATGTTCACTTTGCGCTTTAAAATTTTGATTTTTTAATATTAAAAGGAGGGGGAATATGCACTCCTCTCCAAAAGCATTTTGTTTTTTTGCTTGTTTTGAAAAATATATTTCATTTTTTGCCTGTTTTAAGGCATACCTCGCTTTTACTTGTTTTTAAAGACATGTTACTTTTTACTTGTTTTAAAAAATATGTATATATTTTTTTTTCTCGCAGTCTAATGCTCGGATCGCCATTGGCATCCACACATTTTCAATTTTTATGCCATAATAAAATGGTGTGTTACTCCACTTACTAACACATATTATCCTAACCCCACTTTATTCTGGGAAAGAGGATACATTTGTGTTGGAACACAATGGCTGCCTAATACATTAATTTGTCAAGTGGATACAGACACAAAATATTTTTATAAGCATATTTTTATGCCAAGAATATTGGCTAAACATTTTACTGGCCAGCAAAGTTTGCTTGCTGAAATGACCTCCATCATTTTCTGGGAGTCAGTGGCTTCCCTTTATCGCTGGAGACCAAGCCTTGGGCCTAGGCATTGCTAATTTTCGGCTGAAGTGCCTGGAACATCTTCAAGTTAATGCTATTTTTAAAGTTTTGAGTTTTTATCTCAAACAGGCTCATTCTCGGAGTCCAAAGACAAACTGCTCAGGTCGGGAGCTCCAGCCTAGATACCTCTACAGTATTTACATTCCAAAGGTTGGTGCATCCTGAGGCTACTAGCCTAACCTTACTAATTTACATTTGAATTGAGCCCTGCTCTCTAGGTTCCCTGAGTCAAGAACTGGTAATTTACAACTGAGTCAGAAGGCTACACCCATTCCCTCCCCCCTCCCCCCGCACAATAGTGGTCCTTCGAAAACTTTGGGAAAGGAGTTTTCCAGAGAAAAGGTGGCAGTCCCTGAACTTTACCGGCATTTAAGGCATATCTTGGTGTTAGTTACGTGGGTGAATGGTGCATTATGAAAGCCTGTCCCAGCGTGTTAGGGCTCTGCAGATGTCCACCTAAGACAGAGACATGTGCCAAGTGGCTGTGTTTTTAAAAAGGAAAAACACATAAAGAGCCCGGTTTGTAGTTCAAACTAGCTGCACGTGACCTTAATGAGGGGTAAAGATATCTGCTAGAGATAACAAATACACAGGCTAATTCTGACTAAGCATCTTAAAAATCCCCGTGCAAAACTGTGCCAATTAATATGGACTTGACACTGCTTTTTAATATAATAAATAAGGGGGAGATGTTGGGTCCCTCCCTTCCTGCCTCAGCTCCAAGACATCGGAGCTTGCAACTGTCTTAATATGGACTTGAACCTGCTTTTTAATATAATAAATAAGGGGAAGATGTTGGGTCCCTCCCTTCCTGCCTCGGAGCTTGCAACTGGGACTCAGCTCATGCCTGCTGTGCCAAGACAAAGGCCCACTGCTCTGAGTTCTGCCTTCAAGAATTCCAGAGGAAGGTATGCCTGCTGGCTGGCATGTCTGCTACCTGAAGACATCTGCTACTGACCTCCTCCCCCACCGTGGGCCGCACCTCCAACCTCTCCCCAGAGCTGAGACCTGCAGGACACCTAGAGCCACCACCCTCAAGAACTCATGCCTAGCAGCCTGGCTTTCTTGACTCTTTCCTCACTCCTCTCGAATTGTTTATGTTATGCAAATGTCAATGTAACCTAGAGATCCAGTTTTTCCGCTTTCCCCATGTACATATAGAACCCGAACCCCCAAAAGTAAAGTCGAAGCTTTGATAGGGATGCAACTTGGCTTCGTGTTCTTCTGTTCTCAAACTCTTGTGTTTCAGGTCTTTCTTCTCCCTTCGGTTGAGAGAGAACCCAGTTCGTGAAACTGCGGGACAGTTTCAATTAACCAAAATTTTTATATATGTTGTCTGTTCATGAAGTTTGAAGTTATCGAATTAAAGTAAAATCTGTTTGATAAGTAGAATTTACCATTTTATATATATTTGTGGATGTTTACAATTTAATAA
Organism: Montemys delectorum; assembly: GCA_019843815.1. Lineage (NCBI taxonomy): Eukaryota > Metazoa > Chordata > Mammalia > Rodentia > Muridae > Montemys > Montemys delectorum. Next base: position 31,062 of record JADRCD010141177.1, on the reverse strand, counting down.
ACTTCATTTTAAATAACCTTTCAAATAATTTTTTAATATGCTTCCTTTCTCATTTTAATGGAAAGATATAAAGATATAGCAAGACACTTTGAGCTCCTCAGGTCAAACTGTATTTCTCGAGTAAATGTTATTTAACATCATACTACTGACTTAAAATTAAAATGTAACATGTAAGGTATTCTTGAAGACTTGATTATGTTTCCAAAGTACAAATTCTAGGAATTTTTTTGTACAAAAGGACTGATAAAACAGACACGTTCATGGTGAATGAATAGTATTAAAATAATAGTGAGAGGTAAGTACATTGACCTCTTATTAAAGATGGAAACTTGAGAGGCTAGAGAGAAGGCTCTGCAATTAAAGCCACCAACAGCTCTTCCAAAGGACAAGAGCTCAACTCATAACACCCACAGGGCAACTCTCTGCCACTCCAGTTTCAGTCGACCTGACACTTTCCTCTGAGTGCAGAAGACACCAACACATGCTGCACAGCATCCATGCATGTATGCCTTTAACTAAACAAAGAAGATGAAATCCTGTATTTCTGCCTGAAGTTGAAAGACCAGGAGAAGTAGTAAGAATTATAGTATGTGAGTCTGTGAAAGGATAAAAGGTGATTATTGAGACAGACCTGTTACACAAATTCTTAAAGCTCACATTGGTTAGAAAACTGTTTGCAATCAGTAATGAAGAGCTAGCTACATTTCTTTATAAGAATTTTGGAGAAAACCAAACAAAAATCCAACCAAATAAACATTAGTCACTTCTACTTCTAGCACAGGATACAGCCTATAGAAGAGATATCTCCTTCTACAGAAATATTTGACGTTCTGGATACCTCAATTAATAAAAATAATTTCATACAGAGACACAGTTGATAAAAATATTGTCTCAAATGAGGAAAACATACTTGTATAAAGTAGTAGAGTGATAATATGTAAAGAAATAAAAGTACAGATAAAATAATAAAATAAAACTCAATATAATTAAAAATATTAAAAACATGAGCCATGTGGACTCCAAATTTTCAGCCACTAACCCAAACAATAGAAGTAAAGGAGGCTACTTTATTATTAAAAGTGAACAATCTCAGTTCTGTATATATTATTAAATTCTCTAAAAATTTATATTTTATTGGAAATTACATTACTTTTCCAATAAGGACATGTACTAAACAAGAAAAATTGGAATTATATTGAATAATATATTTCAGTCTCTCAAAATTCATTCTTAAATAATTATATTGTTGATGAATTAAATTCACAAGGTGGTAGAACAAGGTTGAATTAGTTATCTCAATAACAACAAAGCAAATGATGCTATGAAGCATGAATTTAAAAATAATATAACAGCACTGCTATAGAACAAGCATGCCAGGAAAGAAATAGTCAAAGATTCATGCATACCTAAGCATAAAGCCTGTGTCCAGAAGACAGAAATCATAATTTATTTGAAAGTAGCTCAGAGGCCCAGAAGTGTTTATCACTATTGCTGTAAATGCCAGGCCCCATAAGTGAGCATTAGAAAAATAATGATTCTATCAGTATGAACTTATATAAAAATTCCATTAAAATGTATTTGAAACATATAGGACCTTGGAGAATTGCCACAAAATAAAGTACATTTAAACAAATATATGTATATATACATATATATATTTAAATTTTGAATGTATTTTCCACAAAGTTCTGTTATAAAACTTAAATGTACCCTAGACACATTTTTCATATTCTGCTCTATACCATATCTTCTCTCTGGCAGTTATGGAACTATTTTAGAGGAATAAATGAAAGTAGTGAACTGTGCAAGTTAATATTCTGGCAATTGCCCCATTTATAATTTCCAAATGCTTTTTATTATGAAGCTCCTTTAAAAACCATTTTATAGCAGAAGTAGTTACTTGTATTATATCTAATTAATCCTTTATATTTATGAATGCTAAAAAATCTTTTTAGACACTTATTATATTATAGTTTAATAGATTGTAATAGTACTAATTGAAATTAATTTTCCAGTAACATCAATGAGAAAATTGGAGTTCATATGTAGATGCCCTCTTTGGGGAATACATTAGTAAGAATGTATTTGCTACAGATCTGAGAATATAAGAAGAATACCCTAAAGTGAAAATTTTGTACTTTGTAAATTAATTAGCAGAGATTAAGTCGCAATAAATAATCTCTCAAAAACTTCTCAGTGTTTTTTTTTTTTTTAATCTGACCAACTAATTGTACATTTTTGAAGGGTTGAATACAGGACTTTGATACTAGTATACAATGTAGCCTTTTTATTCTGAAATCATTTACCATTTCTGTTATGAGTCAACTAAAGTCTATTTTTGTTCTTTAAAAATATATGAAACTATTTATAAAATATGTAAAGTATGCTTGGCCTATAGAGCCTAGAGCATTACAACTTGTTTCTTTAGCAAACTCTACTTGGATATGTGGAACCCTTCCTAGATTTCAGTAATCACTATATGTTAGTCATCTTTCTGATGCTGCATGAAAACATAAGGCAAGCAAATTAAAAAGAGAAAAGGTCTGTCTGTCTTACAGACTAAGAGATTTCTATACAGTGTCAATTGATCTTGTTGCTACTGGACCTGAAGCAATATGGTACCTAATGATGACAATAGGCTAGAAAACTCATTTACCTAGTAGCTGGAGAGCAGTAGAGTTAGAAGTAGCTGGAGTCCCATTTCCACCTCTGGAGACACATTTAAAACTTCATACTATGTCTTACCTCATAAAGATTTTACCACTCCCTGTAGCTGCTAGTTGAAGACCCAGCCTTTAATGATTGGATACTTCAGGGGCATTTAAGACTGCAGCTATTGGTGTCTATATCTAGTGCCCTATACTCATGGTAATGTACATCTTAAAATGCAAATGATTCCATCCAATGTCTAAGTTTTTAAGTTCATAAGTTCCAGCATTGCTCAAAGGCTTCAATGCAAATCTTTTCTTGAGACTCAAGGCAAATTAAGCTGCGAACCTCTAAAAGAAATAAAAACATAAGTTAACATTAGCGGCAGATAGAATAGCACAGAATAGATACCCAATTCTCCAAAGGAAGAATAAGGGAACATAAAAAGGAAGATTTATCCAAAATAATACAGAAATCCTGCAGGGCAAATATGAGACCCTACAGATCCATGGCCAGCTTCCAGAATACTGTGAGGTAGGATAAGGCTCTCATGGGTAAGCATGACCTTACCCATATAGCTTCAGTGGAGTCCTCATGGCCCTTCTCTTGGGCTGATTTCATCTGCTGCCCTCAGCTTCCTGTTGTCTGTACTCCACAATCCAGATATATTCATAATTTCTTGGCATTATAGCTCTAACTTCACCTTCAGTGTTCTCTGCAGCAAAATGCCAAGAACTGATGGCAGAGTTTGATTTCAGCTATACTGTGTCTGGATTGCAGGATTCCCATTAAAATATCTATTAATATCTGCATATGCCAGTAATGACTAGTGATTGCATGTTTGCAAAGTCACTATTACATTGATATGCCAAAGTCTGCTGCTAACCTGGATAAGTGATTGGATTGAAGCCTTTGAGAATTCTGCTATCTTAGCCATTCTCATGTGAACCAGATACTTAAGGGTTCTCTTCTCAAAGGAGTTTCTTTGAAAGAAAATAATTCCATTTCCCTACCACTGAGCCTGGGGAGACAGCTATTGTTGATTCTGAGATACTACCAAGTCATGCTTCCACTCATCCCTGAGGAAAGCCAATGATTTGTTCCTGTTGTGGTCTCAATATTCTTGGCCTATGGGAAGTAGCACTATTAGGTATGGCCTTGTAGGAATGAGTGTTTCCTTGTTGGAGGAAGTGTGTCACTGTGGGGATGGACTTGGAGGCTTCTATGTTCAGGATCCTCCCAATGTGGAAGGAGAGTTTTCTCCTAGCTGCCTACAGATGAGACTGTCATGTTGGCTGCTTTCAGATCAAGATGTATAACTCTCAGCTCCTTCTATAGCACGTATCTGCCTGGACGCTGCTAAGCTTCCTACCATCAAAACAGACTGAACCTCTGAAACTGTAAGCTGGCCTCAATTAAATGTTGTTCCATATAAAAATAGCCTTGTACAAGATATCTATCTCTTCATAACAATGAAACACTATGGCCTCTTGCGTTGGTTTGAATGAGGTGTCCCCTGTAGTCTAGGCACTTAAATACTTGTCCTCAGTTGTGTTTATTTGGGAGGATAAGAGAGTATGGATTACTGGATAAAGTATGTCATGTGTTAGTGTTCCTTGAAGCTTTGAGGTTTCAAAACACTTAGTTACATCTCTAGTTCACTGACAAATGTCTAGCTTGTGGTTTCATATGTGAGTTCTTACATGTACCTACCACAACCCTTGATGCTTTCTTTCCAACAATGTTGACAATGAACTCCTTTTTGATTTAATTTAAAATAGAGTAAGTTTATTCATGGAGAAATCAGCTAACAAAACACCCTCGAGAATTTTAGTCATAAAAAAAACAAATTAAAAACCAACTGGGAAGAGTCTATAGAAGCGGGATGACCTTGAACATCTGATCTTCTAATCTTGGAGTACATAGGAAACAAAAATACACTACCCCTGACTTATGTGGTACTGGATATTGAACCCAGGACTTAGTGCATGGCAGGCATGTGCTCTACCAATCAAGTGACAACTGTGGCTCCTAAGGGACACTTTAATTCCATTGTCTTCATCTGTTTAAGATTCCTCTGTGAGAGTATAGAAGAGTAAAGAGAGAAGAGAAGTGGCAATGAACTCTTAATCCCCTTGGAAATATAAGCCCCCATATCAACCCTTCCTTCTTCGATTTGTCTTGATCATGGTATTTTATCACATATTAGATAAGTAATTACGCAATGTCCCTCAAGGCATCCTCTTTCCATCCACATTGCATTGCTAGCCATACATTTACATGTACATTTTACACACTAAACATCATGTTTTCTAAATCTTTCTGTTGAATGTCTTTTTACCACCAGTTCCAACTATAAATCTGGCTAAAAATAGCCATTAATATATATGGTGATCTGAATGAGGAAGAATCTTCCCATTCTCACATAATTGAACACCTGTTCTCTATGTATCATGTTTGTAGAGACTTTATGAGATAGAGCTGGCATAGAGAAGCTATGTCATCAAGAGATGACCTGAGATTGTATAATCAGGTCCTACTACCTTTTTTTTTTTGTTTCTGTATCTCTCTGTCACTCTCATTCTCTTTCTCCATCTCTTTCTGATTTGTGTTTGAAGGTGACCATCCAATTTCTTGCTCCTATGGTTATGCCTGTCTATGGCCATATCTTACCTGCCTGCCTTGAAAAATTGCATCCCTTCTCGAACAGTAAACTAAAATACAACTTTTCTCACTGTAAGTTGTTTCTGGTCATGTTGTTTCACCTCAACAACATAAAAGCACCAAATACAATGCAAATGTTCCCATGATTTTTTTCTTTGAAATTTTCACCAGCATTAAAACTACCCGATTATTTTTCAATATAGTTGTGACAAATTCAAGGTTTATACAAAATGGGTTAAAATTCTTTGGTACAGTTAAATACAAATAGACTGCAATAGAAAGCTCATTTCTGTCTGAAACTTCACCAACATTGTCCTTTCTGTCCAAATTCTTATTAATATTTTGTTCTAAGTTTGCACAATAACTGGCTGGTGATTTCTTCTTACAATGTTTTAGAGTTCCTTCATCTTGACTGGCCTCCAAAACTCCTCCTGAAACTTTCTGCAAATAAAAAGTCTTATGACTCACATGGTAAAGCACTCACAACTACAGCTACTTCCTGGTATCAACATCCTGCTAGTCACAATTTTGCTATAATAAATAGTTCATATAGTGAACTAGTAGTGATAATTGGCTAGTTTGGCTTATAATTTTGATGTATGCCTGGACAAAATATTACATCAAAATAGCAATATTCAATAACATTGCTGACTTTACAATAGGAGTAAATGATAGGCACTAAAAGGGCCAGAACCCTAACAGCAATGACCCCTAACCACCTGTGTGGCCTTACATTTTAACCTTTCCACCATATTCTAATAGCATTCTGCTGGTGACAAAGCCTTTGTCCTTTAACACATAAAAAACTTGGAGATGCTTCAGATGGAGACTACAATACTATTCTACTTTTTCTTTGTATGAGATTATTATTAAATCTTCTACATGAGTAAAATATGAGACATCTGTCTTCTACACACAATGAAATGTTATTCCATTATTGAACTGTAAAAAAGAATGAAATTCTGTCATTTACGACAAAGTGGATAGAACCATAACGCATTACATTAAGTCAAATTATCCATCTTAAAACTATTCCTCAGATAAGAAACAGCATATTAGAAGAAACTGACTGAGACAGTCATATAACATACACATATGCCTACAATTTATTATATATAATTTACTTTTCACACTTTCATTGTCTCTGAGCTTTATTTTGGTTCAAGAAAAAATTCAGAGTAAGTTAAAAAGATTTTCCCCTATTCTATGTCTTGATATTCATAGAGCCTTCATTATTGTAAGCTTAGTCCACCACAGCGATATTTTATTCAATCTGCTTTTAGAAATACATATAAACCTGCTGTTTGGTTGTATTTTAAATGTCCTTCAACAGCATGTTTTAAAGAGTCAATCATGATGTTGCAGCACTAATGGAAGGTGGTGTATTCCACTAAAGTAAAACATCGCAGTAAAGCCATTACCTTGAGTTTAACACAGTGGCCATGTTCTCTTACTATTGTGTAACTTTAGTTTATTTCAATACCTATTTTTAATGATTGTTCTTAAACACTTTAACCTCTCTTTTACCTACCAACTTACAGAGGTAGTAGAAAAGAAAGTATAATGGAAGAAGTGGACCTCTTTAGAAAGGTTCTTTGGAGCAACTCCCATCTGTGTTTTCTGGAAATTGACAGTTCAATTCACAGGTCAGCAGTAGCAGCTCAGTCCACTGAAACAATTCATGGATATACCAACAGTCCAGTTCAGTAGAGTTGAGATAGCAAACATGAATCAGTAGTGTGTGGCACTACCTAGCAAAAACAGTCAGGCCTCAACTTCAGCGGGATACCAGCAGGAACTCCAAGAGAAGGTCTAGGTAGTCCCTTTCTCGGTGAAGCCAAGATCACAGAAGATGTGAGAGCAACAAGTGCTGCACAGCTAGTTCTATAAGTAAGCCTAGCCAAGCCTCCTTCACTGTCTGTTGACTCCTAGTTATATTCACTCCAAACATCTCATGTCCTACACGGTTCTTGAGTTAGAATGTGAGTCTGTCTCAGCTAACAGCACTCTGCCAATCAGCCTGAGTCTTCTGAAGCCACATCATACTACCAGAAACTTTTTGGCACATGTTATATTAATGGAGACCTGACAAATAGAGTTCGACTACACAATATAAATCAGGCCAATACATGTGTGTTGTTAGCAAATAAATAATCTTTTGTGATGTATCCTTTCACATGCTTGCTTTAGCAGAACATCCTTTCATTTGTGTCTGTGTCAGTGAAAGTACTCTTTCACATGTTTGCTCCAGCAAAACACCATCCAACACAACTGACTTTCCAAAGAATCCTTATGTTTCTACTCCACTATTGGTTTTGGTTGTACGGAGATGAAGACACCACCACCATCACCACTACTATTTGTTCCCTTCAGAATATAATTGTGTAATTGTGTTTCTACAAGGCCCAATGTAACTGGGCCAAAAACCCATGGACTAATAACACTGTAAACCTGAGCAAAAGCAAATTTTGCCTTTGTCTAAATTGATGTAGCACAGATAGTTTGTCACAGTGTAAATCTGGCATTTCTATTTTGCTCCATTCCTATCCCTTAGAGCTCAATGGTTATGTTAGATTAATCTTGTTATTGAATTTTATATGAGAATAACATATACACAATGTAAGTCTGCATTGATAGTGTCACATAGAGAAGTTTTTGTTGCCCCCAAAAGACCTATATTTCCATCTTATCATATCAAACTTGCCTCTGCCAACACATTCTAACAATCTTTGATATATTGGCTTTCACCAGTGTGTTGCTTTTTAAGAAACCACATAGATGAAAGTACATTCAGACTTTCCAGTTCACCTCTTTGGCTTAGCATTAGTAGCAAAGTTTTCTCTAGATCATTATCGAGCTTGAAAAATTGATTGCCTTTTACTTTAAGTGATATTCCTTTCTCTAGATATGCGAATTTAGGCTTATATTTATGTCTTAAAAGATATTTTGGTAAATTCGAACACATAGCATTTCTATAAATAAGTATTCTAAAAATATTTGTGTGCAGATTTCTTCTGCTGTGAATCTGGATCATGCAGAGATTTGACAGTTTGGGTCATTAACCACACAGCCAAGGATTTGACTCAGGGTAGCAATGTGAGGGCTAATATTATGTTGATGGATATTTTTATGTTTAATAGTTTAAAATCTCAGTGCTTATGAAAATTATGAAACAAAATTAGACCTCCAAATGTTAAGGGCTTTTAGGGTTTAAATTTTTAATGCTATTTCTGTTTTTGTTAAGAAACATGTTTTGAACCAATATCTGAATAAAATGCCCCCCTTTTTTCTCACATATACCCACTCACATACACACACACCTGTTTAAAATGCTAGAGGGCCAGTATCTCTGATGGTAGACAGTTTCTTCTAAATACAAGAGGGAAGCTGCTCCTAAGAAATTTCAAAATTATTGTTGTCTAAACAAGGTTTGCACAATGACAACTCTGGCTCATATTCTAAAGATGATATGATGATGGGGAACTCTCTTAAGACCCTATCCCCAGAAGCTCAGAATATCCAAGCTATAATTCAAAAACCACAGGAAACGTAAGAAGAAAGACCAAAGTGTAGATACTGTGGTCCTTCTTAGAAGGGGGAATAAAATACACATGGAAGGAGTTACAGAGACAAAGTCTGAAGCAGAGACTGAAGCACTCACCATCTAGAGACTGTCCCACCTAGGCATCCATCCCGTATACAGTCACCAAATCCAGACACTATTGTGGATGCCAACAAGTGCTTGCTGACAGAGCCTGTTATAGCTATCTTCTAATAGGCTCTACCAGTTCCTGACAAATACAGAGGTGGATACTCACAGCCAAGTATTAGACTGAGCACAAGGTCACCAATGGAAGAGCTAGAGAAAGATCCCAAGGAGATGAAGGAGTTGGCAGCCCAATAGGAGGAACAATAATATGAACTACCCAGTACCCCCAGAGCTCCGAGAGACTAAACCAACAACCGAAGAGTACACATGGTACGACTCATGGCTCCAGCTGCATATGTAGCAGAGGATGGCCTAGTTGGTCATCAATGGGAGGAGAGGCCCTTCAGAGAAGAAGGCTCTAAGTTCCAGCATAGGGGATAACAGGGTCAAGAAGTGGTAGAGGGTGAGTTGGTGAGCAGGGGGAGGTGGGAGGGGATAGAGAGTTTTCTAAGGGCAAACCAGGAAAGGGGAGAAAATTTGAAATGTAAATAAAGAAAATATCTAATAGAAAATGGAAAAAAAGACCCTATCCCTACAGTAAGAGCTACAGAAAATTAGTGATTGCTGAGAGAGGGACAGTAAATATTCTCCATGGCTGAGATCACTCACAGGTATCTAATCTGAGGTAGCAATCTTAAATACACACACATTCTCTCTCTCACACACACACTCACACACACTTTATTTATAGCAACAATAAATGGATTCAACAGGTTACATTTATGTGTATGTATACATTACATATAATGGCAGTATATATACATTAAATATAATAAAATATAATAATATATTTATATTATATATTATATAAAATATTATACATTATATAATATAGTATGTGTATCTATAGTACAATCATAGTTAAAGAAGCGTAACAGATATGAGAAGGAATTTGAGAGGACAGGAGTTGGAGGTGGGAAAGGGAACATCAGAAATTACATAAATAGTCATGTATAAAATTCTTAAAAAATATTTTTAGTTCAAATGTAGAGTCACTTATTGTTTATCATTTCTCTATTGGCTGTTTTCATACAGAAACATTCTCTAGATTCTTGTGCTGTTCTCAAACTCAGAGTCAACCTGTGTCTGCCTCCCAAGTGCTAAGATTGAAGATGTGTCCCACCACATAGAGTTCAATTTTAATTAAAAGTTGATTAAATGTAAATATTTTAATAAAATAGGTATCTTGAATTTTAAGAAACTTCAAACTGTCTTTCAATGTAGCATTTTTTTTGTCTATTTAAATATGTTTAAAATGTAATCTCTTGATCTTGTGGACCTCAAAACACATCAGCCAAGAACTGACCCTTTCTTCTCTTATCACTTTAATTCACAAAGTTTGTATTCCTTAATAGCTGGTATTCACTTAGATCTCTATCAGTTTGTTCATGTGTGCATATGTGTGTTTGTGTTTTGTGTGTGTGTGTGTGTGTGTGTTTGTGTAATATAATCTTATTCTGCCACTGTAGCCAATGTACTTCCTGTTATAATGAGAGAAAGAACCCCTGTTGTCTTGCACTGTGTCACTTTGTGGATATGATGCTTACATTGCTTCTTGCAGAAAATCCAGAGGAATTAGGGATTATTCACCATGTTTGTGAAAGCATTACTAGCAAAGGAAAACTGATACTTAACAATATATTGTTAATTTATACATAAAAATATACCATTTTACATTTTATTAAGTATGATATATACATTCCATAATATTCAAATCAGACTAAGTATGCATATCTATTCAAATAGCAACTAATTGCTAATAGTAAAAGCCTTCAATATTTCTGGTCTTTTATAAGATAAATTACATTTTCATTATCTATAGCTCCCTTACTGTAAAATAGCACATTAGAACTTCTTATACTTAGAAGAGTATCGTTTATCTGTTATTCATTTATTCCATTCTCCACATCTTCACTATTATCTGTAGCCTCTGATCCTACTCTAAATTGATATGATATCAACCAATTTAAACTAGACAGTGATAATGTGCTAGTTGTACATTTAGATATGTCTGGCTCAGCTCATAAAATCTAATCTTAGTTCTTTATCCACAGGAACATGAGAATACAGATGTTTCTTTGGCATAATGGCTTTGCTTAGATACAAACCCAATGGTGGGATTACTGAACCATATAGGAGTTCTATTTGTACAGTTCTAGACCCTCAGATTTTTTTATAATGCTTGTACTAACTTATTTGTAGGAATAGTGTAACACTAAAAATCTTTTAACCACAGAAAATTATAGGAAAGATAAGAGATTTAAAAATGGATATAGTGTTGTTTATGGCTTGGTAAAATAAGTTCTGTGGCACAGAAGGTTGGATACAAATATAAGTATGCCTTATATATCTCAGAACAAGAGAAATGAGCTAGAGAATACTCAACATCAGGGAATGATAAACCTAAGTAATGGTTATGCTTATATTCCTGATCTGATCACTATCCAGTGTATACAGAAATATGTACTAATATGTCAATTTGAAATGTGATACTACTTAATTTCTGAAAACCCCATTAGATGACAGCAGGAACTGTTTTCCAAAGACATTACTAAAAATGGTCAAGTGGTCAGAAGTTTTGTCAAGTTACAGGAAAGAGAACACAGAGTAGAGTCAAGGTACTGGCAAGGAGAAGGAGGTTTCTCATCCCCATACTATGTACTATGTCTTTTTTTTTTTAATTAGGTATTTTCTTTATTTACATGTAAATTTCTCCTTTCCCAGTTTCCCCTCCGAAAAACAAACAAACAAACAAAAACAACAAGAACAAACTCCTGTTGCCTCCCCCCTCCCCATGCCTGCCACCCCACCCTCTCCCACTTATTGGCCCTGGCACTCCCCCACACTGGGGCACAAAACCCTCACAAGGCCAAGGTCCTCGCCTCCTATTGATGATCAAATTTGCAATCCTCTACTATACACATGCTGCCAAAACATTCAGCAGAGACTGAGCCCTTGGGTATTAAGAGCTCTGTGTGATATTCTGTAGGAGCTTGGAAAATAATGTTGAGAGCAGTGCAAATATGGAGGCCTGGATGGTGAGATTTCAGAGGGAAGATTAAAGACTCTTATCAGGGCCATTGCTGTTTTGATTGTGAAGATTCTGTGGTTTGCATAACTGGGGCTGAAGAATCAGCTGTGATTAACAAGACACTAGAACTACTAAAGCAACTCCTTTGTATTACAGGTACTATTGATGCTGGTTAGCTGGAACTAAGAAATTAGTGGTGATTAAGAAGAGACCATCATCAATTAGGTGAAATCTTCTGGGAAGTGTCTTCTGAGAGCACAAAGAGGCTGTGTTCCAGAGATAACCAAGGTTGTACCTTGTGGTGCGGCTGAACTTAATAATGTGTGAGAGTCACCCAGATGGTACTGGTTCTAAAGGCATAAAGGAGTCATGAAGAGCAGATGAGGTGTAGTACTGTGAGAGGCTATGAAAGGCCATTGGTGAAGGTGCAACCTCAGTTGCAATTGATGACCCAGGACTGAAGGGGTCATGAAAAGGAGTTGAGGCTTAACTCCATGAAGAGTGCCTATGAGAGGTTATTGGTGAAGTCTAGTTGAAACAGAAGATAGTAGTGTTTTGGAGATCCCAGTACTATGATATAAACACAAATAACAGCTGCAGGAGTGTATTATAGGCAGCTGGAGCCTAGAAGACAAGGTGTGTGCTAGAAAGGACAGAGCTAGAAAAGTGACCCAAGTCCTTAGAGGAGCCCAGAAGATTGTGAGTGGAGCCCAGACATTGGATGGTTAGAATTTGATTTTGATTTTGATTTTGATTGTGACAGTGCCCTGATATTTTTCCCTCTTAGAGAAAGAAAGTAAGTGGAGCCCACAGTTAAAAGACTTTGAATTGTAAAATGACTTTGAATTTTAAGAGATTGGATACTTCAAAGGGATTGAAATGTAAATAAATAAAACAACCAATAAGAAAGAAAGAAAGAAAGAAAGAAAGAAAGAAAGAAAGAAAGGAAAGAAGGAAGGAAGGAAGGAAGGAAGGAAGGAAGGAAGGAAGGAAGGAAGGAAGGGAGGGAGGGAGGGAGGGAGGGAGAAGTAAAGAAGAAAGGAAAGAAAAAAGAAAGAAAGAAAGAAAGAAAGAAAGAAAGAAAGAAAGAAAGAAAGAAAGAAAGAAAGGAAGGGAGGGAGAAGTAAAGAAGAAAGGAAAGAAAGAAAGAAAGAAAGAAAGAAAGAAAGAAAGAAAGAAAGAAAGAAAGAAAGGAAAAGGAAGGAAGAAAGAAAGAAAGAAAGAAAGAAAGAAAGAAAGAAAGAAAGAAAGAAAGAAAGGAAGGAAGGAAGGAAGAAAGAAAGCTGAACAAGCCAGGGTAGCAAGCTAGTAAGTAACATCCCTCCATGGACTCTGCATCAGTCCCTCCTTCCTGACCTGCCTAAGCTCCAGTCTTGACTATCTTTGGTGATGAACAACAACCTGGAAGTGTAAGCTGAATAAATCCTTTCCTCTACAACTTGCTTCTTTGTCATGTGTTTTGTGCAGGAATAGAAACCCTGACTAAGACATTCTGAGAGTCATCTTGTACCTTTTCTACGTGATTGCTCATGTTATCAATATGTATTCTCAAATTTATTTCACCATTGGCTTTTTACCATGATATTATTTTCTTCTTCACTGTCTCACTTCTAATTTCTTAGTTACATGTGAAACATTCAATGTATTTCCAGTATTTGAAGCTCAAACTACGAAGAAGAGCCCTGGGAGGACAAAGGACAAGGAGATTGTATCTGTCTTTAGAAAACTGGAAAATACAAAAATCTGAAGGTAGACTTGGTAGGTGACAGAATTTTCAGAGCAGAAATGCTCATGGTTCACAGGGAAAGGCCTGTGCAGCTGCCTGTCTGTAAGATACAAATGTATGTGTGTCACAATGCACTGTCATCAAAGAATAAAGTCTGCTAAAATCACACTTTCTGTCACATGCAAGTTTACTTTAACTAAAACCCCTCTTTGCAGATCAGCAAAGAAAGTGATTTCCAAGCCTTTTGGCATGGAAGGAAGTCTAAAATGTTAGAATCAGGTACAGGGTTTTGATGTATCTCCTGATGATCCTGGCCACTATTCAGTTTGCCCTCATACTTTAGTTTGTAATTTCTAAACACATGTGATTTGAAAATCAGTGTATATTATGAGTTATCACCTGACTAATACCCATAGTATTCTGAAATGAGAGGTCTACCAGTGAAACACAGTTCTTAGAAATTAATACTTTGAAAAATTCTAATCTCTGTAGTTATTTGTTAAGTCACAAAAAACTGGCCTTGTTTTTATTCTCCTAGCATACTTCTGCTGTGCATATAGACACATTTTAAGAATGTTACATCTATTGGTTTCAATACCAGCAAAATGTATCTAATTAATATCTTCATCAATATTTTATCCCTATCTTTTGACCATGAAGAATAAATTGAAAGTTTATACCTGTTTACTACCAAAAATTCCATATAACAGTGAATGAAATTCTTTCTCAAATCTATACTTTAAAGTATAACAGCTTTTTTGAGAATAACTAACTATATCCTCTTTCAAAGGGGCTATGAATTCTGTGTTTTACATAGTGTTAGTTTTTAGATGAAAGGAAGCTTTTGTTATTTTGTTATTTTGTTATCTGCACTGATACAAGTTGTTTTCTTAGTCTACTAAGGAGCCAGAACACTTTTACTTTTCTTACCTGTTACAGTTAAATAGGTGAAAGGGTTTGCACTAGGCAGGGTTAATTGGCTTCTACCCTGCTCTTCCAACTATGTTATATTTCAGAGATGTAAGTTTCTCCAGGAAGCTACTACATGTTTCAATTTAGTAATAGTCCTCATTCTTAATATCTCCTTCTAAAGCATATGCAGTGACCTAGGATTTTCCTCATCCACCGTTTTCAGTATTCTTTATGATGTAAAAATCATATTCAATTATACTACACACCCATTAGGAACTCAGTGAAGGTATGCACCCTAGTATCTTTAGGTTTCTCTTTAGCCTTCATAAAGTTATTGCTTTTCATTATCCACTGCGTTACATTAAAGTTTACTATGAAACTTGAATTCCAACATTTAATAAAAATATTTACTTTTACAGATTATGATTCTGATTTTATGAATTCCTCTCAGATATAAGAAAGATGCATTATTTGAAGAAAAACTTTCATCTGAGTTTTACCATCTGAGATTAACTTTTCTACTTAGTCGGGTAATTCTGCAGAGTACAACATGGTGGCTTACAACATTTGAAGTGTGTTAACTTGGTTGCTAAGGCTGCAAGTCCAAACTCCAGCAGAGTTAATTCCTCTGAGTCTCTAAGGAGAGTTTGACCCAGACTCCTCTCCTACTTTCCCAGACACATCTCCTATCTTTGCTTGATGGAAGACTTTAGTTAGTAAATGCCTCGTGTCAACATCTTGGTTCATTATCCAGGTGTTGTCTCCATTTCCTTTCCTTTTCTATAAAGACATGGTTATATGGAATAAGTGCTTATTTCAACTACTCTATTACTCCACCTGAAAAGAATAAAAAATTATGATAGATATTTGACTAAGTATGATTCGACATCCATCTTTTATTGCAGTCTCTTTTTTTCTTTTTCTATAAAACTAACAGGTTCAAATATTGTTATCTGGTGAAAGTTCAAAACAGAAACAAAGTACCTCCAAATATCAGATTCTGTTTAACTATTAACAAACCAGATGTTTGTTTAGCTGATTTAATAAATAAATTCATTAAAAATGAATGAGTCATTAACCCACACTGTTTAAATTTTAGTGCCTTGACAGAAGCAATGCATTTATCCATGAGCCACTCTGTGAAAGGCTGCTATGGATGATGCTACTGTAGAAGTAGCTAAAACTGTTTTTATGATTAGAAAGTCTTCCAGAAGATACCTGTGCTAGTATTGGAAACACAACTTCTCTCTGTGATCTGAATGTGGAAACAGTTCATGAATATGTTTAGGCTACTGTCTAAATGCAACTTGACATACATTTGCCACTAATAGAAGTTCAGTGATGCCAAGAACAATGGAAGAATATTACCAGACACAACAAACAGTTTAACTAACTCCAAAAAAATGAAGGCAGTAAAATCATGTGTAAAACTTGAAGGAAAGAAGCAAAGTTACAATTAAATTCTTACTTGATGAGAAACTTATAGAACATACTGCCTGAGTTGATGTTTAATTTGTGTGATATTTGGTAATTTTATTACTTTCTGTATTTGAATTTTTCCCATCTGCAAAATAGAAACACATTAGCTACCTTATTTAGCTGTTATCAATAAATATTAAATATCAGATAATTATCTAATTCTTAGCTTTGGCAATAACAAGAGGAAATTAATACAGCAAAAATCATTGCTTAATTTAAAACTTTTAAATGTAAACTATACTATGATCTATATACAAGAGAAAAATTATTATGAATACTGCCACCTACTTTTTTAATCTAATGTGAGGAAAACAAGAATGTTAAAAATCATTGAGAGATACAACTATTGAAGTATTATAATTTTAGGTATTTTACTTGAAAAGAAATAATTCAAAATAAATGTCTTATGTTTATATTTTATTAAGTTTACAGGAGAGAATTGCAAAGCCTTAGAAAGTAGACAGAATATTTTAAAGCAGATATTTACACAGTAGACTATAAGGAATACAGAAAATATCAATAAGACTGATAACTGGGATTTTGCTGAGAAAGGAGGGTAATAATATTAGTCCTTAAAAGGAAAATATATGGAAAGGCTAAAAATGTAGAAATAATTACAAATCAACAGACACAATGAAATAATGATCTATTTTAATTAAAGATCTTAAATTCTGTCTGCAGAACCTACTCAGTGAGAAAAGTGACCTCTAGACAAGGGTGAGGACTCATACTCCAATCCCCAGAACCCATGCAAAGTGATGCACAGTGGCAGGAGCCTATTACAGCACCTATTCCACCGTGGGATGGGAGGCAGAGGCAGTAGACTCCCTAGAAGATCACAAGCCAGCTAGCCAGATATACACAGAGGCGATAAATGAAGAGACCTTATTTTAAATAAAGTATAAGGTAATGATCAAAAGCATAAGTCATCTTATAGGGACTCCATAGGCAACTTGCCTACTCCATAGGCAAGTATATGTAGCTACACACACACACACACACACACACACACACACACACA